>JAAGKR010002417.1:18959-55321 GCA_011419295.1 Clarias macrocephalus
ACACACATATACATAATATATATACAATACAATACAGTATATATGTGAATATATATTATACAGTATATAGTCAAACCTGCGATGACATTGTATCCAAATCAAATACATAATCATTGGCAGCTACAACAGCTTCTACTCTTCTTGGAAGGCTGGTCACAAGATTTTGGAGTGTTTCTGTGGGAATTTGTGCCCATTTATTCTGTAGAGCATTTATGAGGTCAGGCATTGATGTTGGATGAGAAGGCCTGGCTCACAATCTCCGTACTAGTTCAACCCAGAGGTACTCAATGAGGTTGAGGTCAGGGTTCTGAGCCGGCCAGTCAAGGTCTTCCACACTGAACTCATCAAACAATGTCTTTATAGTCCTTGCTTTCTGCACTGAGGCTCAGCCATGTTGGAATAGAAAAGGACCTTTTCCAAACTGTTGCCATACAATGACCAATAATTATTTTTTTTAGATTTTGGAATATTTTGGATTACTACTTGGATCCAAAGTTCTATCTTATGCCAGAACAATTTAAGACCTAAAGATTTGACGGGTGTTTGTACAAATTGTAGCTTTGATATGGAGGAAAATCAGCTGTTGGATCATGTGCAGCAACCTGTGTTTAAACCTGAATATCAGAGTCAAACATAATATCCAGGATCATTTTCACAGATATCTCAGCGGAAACTAGCCAGTTAAGAGTCATACTATATATGCCCACTCTTGGGCTGAAACTAACCACTGGGTAGGTTCCCAGTCCCACCTTTTTGCCACTCCCAGTAGTCAAAGACCAATGTCCTTCCACTCAGAGTCATCCCGCGTGGCTAGAGACACATGTGGAATTGATGCCAAAACGGTGAATGGGTGTAGCCTGACTAACAACACAAGACAGATCAACTTTAGTCATACATAAGTGCTCATCCCATATTAACCTCTTATCAGGTGTCCCTTGTATGTCTGCTGTGCAGTGCAGCGCCTCTGGCGCATATACTGTAAGCAGTGCAGAACTGGTTAGTAAGAGCGTGTGCTTTGTCTGTGAGAATATGGGTCATATTTTACACAATGGTAACCAACGTACTCGGGATAGGTGAATGACAGACCTTTGTGATCACTAGTGATTGAAATGTAAAGTTTACACATTAGGTCTCTACCCACCAAATTTACAGAAATTACAAAGGAAAATTTGAATAGCTCCAATTCACCTATTTCACATTTTAGTGGTACTGAGAATTGCTCAGTCACTGGGACTCCTGATGCCCCTGAAGAGTGCAAGAATCATCTGCTCAGATTAGGAACTGTAACAAACTTAATAACTGATCTGCCTGCTCCTGAATCAACCAAAAAAGGCTCTCAGGGCTTCTGAGGGGGTGAATGAAAAAGGAGGTTGTGAGAGTGCTTGTAATTAGGGAACTTAAAAGGAAATAAAAGAAAACTGAAAACATATCTATATGTTATATATATATCTATATATATAACATACCGCATATCTATAAATATCCGCGCCTTTGCCTGTCCAGAACTCCGCAGGGTAGCCGCCTGCAGATCTGTCCTTTCTGAACAATTTATGCGCGATTCTGCACCTCGCGTCATTACAACAGGTACTTTATTTCCATAGAGAGTTAGACTAGGCATTTTAGCATATGCATCTTAAGTATACATCACATACGATCGATTAGGTTGATACTTCTCTTATAAAAAGGCTATTGCGGTTCCAATGTGACCTATATCAGTAACAGGATACGGTGCGGCTATCTTAAGCTCATCTTTTCTTTGCAAAGCATAGAAAATTGTGACTCACACAACCTTTCTGGAGCGCCTCCCTCCACGCCCCTCCTTCTTCCTCAATATTCATTCTGTGTTTCATCCACTTTCATCCATCCACTTTCATCTCTGTGTGAATGGCATGTTGTTCAGTCAATGTGTGTTTCCCCATGTCTCATGTGATGCACTTGTCCTTAACCTTCTTTGCAATGTCTTCCTTAAGTCCACTCATGAAGCTATTTCTCAGGTGTGCTTCATAAGGTGTGACGTCAGCGTCAGTCATGTTGGGCGGTTTCTGTGCGCATCATGGACTTGATGTGTCAATACTGGGAAACTGTTTTTCCATCTTGTTGTTTACACGTTGAGATCTTTGTCATGTCCATTCACACTGAAAATGCTTTAACGGTGGTGTCCACAATCCCATTGACCAGTTTCACCAGAGATGCTTCCAGCGAGGCGATCTGATCTCACAGGCCGTGAACTTCCACGCACGTGTTCTACAGTGGCTGCTGCTCAGACTCTCCAGGATTCATCGGAGGCCGGATCTCCTGTACCTCTGGCTGTCTTGCGTCATACGTGGGCAGAGCTGGCTGTTAAGGAGGTGTTTGTTGTGACTGTGACTGTCGTTGGTGGTGGTGGTAGTGGTTCCGTCAGTGCGGGAGAAAGGTGCAGAGGCGGCAGTCGAGATCAGGTCGAGATCTTAAACAGACTTAGGACACTGCAAACCAGTGTTAGGTGCAAGTTAATGAACATTTTTATGCTTTTCTGTATTTTGCTTCTATTTTCCACATTCTTAAAGTTGACCAGTATACTATTTACCATTTTCTGCATTTTGTAGATTACCTTTCAACCAATCTAGCTTGAACTAAAACTTCCTCTCTCAGGAAAGACACACCGATCCACTCACATCATATACTGGCTTAAAGACTCTGAACCATACTTAGCCTGCATATATTTCACATTTTTGAATGAGAACAGTTCTGCATATATTTCTCTGCTCTTCAAGTCTAGTCTTGTTGTGACTATGCCCCATGTTTCAAATAACAGCTTTCCCTCTGGAGGGGTCCTTCAGCAGACTTTACACTGAGCTTGTCAGCCCAAGGGCAGATATTGCCAAAACCTTCTGTGCACCAGAAGAGAGGCTGCCTCATCGCGGTCAGTTTAACGCACTGCGTATACCTGGGATTTGTCACAGCATTCGTTCAGTGGATACGCTGTGACAAAGCCCAGGTATACGAAATGTCTCACACTTACACTTATAATCACCAGAAGCTGCACTCAATTGTTAACCGATGTAAACCCCAGCGTTGAGCAGCGTGGGGTCGTTTCAAGCTCCTCTGTGTCAATGGTCAATCAGTAAACATCGGACGAAGTAAAGCCTTTGAAGCACCACGCGCTTTGCTTAATCGGACTATTCCAGCTGCTCAATTGCAGGATGCTCTGGGGTGCCAAAGAACTGTGGTGGAAATTAAATAAACAACTCTGGAGACTTCAAATAGTATCAACAAAAGTAGAGGTTTATTTAAACAGCATCGGACATCTGTTACACACACCACAAAAGCGTCTGTAAGAGAGGTCACCCTCCCTCATCTAACCGTGCCTTATATATTCTAACAGACCAGGTCATGGTGATATCTCATAAAACACATAATGTTAAAGAAAACAACAGAGCTGTTGCCGTGGGTGTTGATAACCAGGCTAGTTACATCTCCCGAGGCTGAGTTTCTGTCAACGTAGATCAAGGCCATTATTCTCTGTAGTACATCTTGTTCTTTTTTGCACATACACACGTTCCACGTCTGCAACTCTAACTGACCTATGATCATGTAGAATTTTAATAAAACACAGATATCTGAACTGGTTTATAAATAAATACTGTACAAATCAGTTTTTAGTTTTAAATGATGTGACCACTTTTAATAGTCTTACAAATGCATCCTGCAGATTAAAAATTTTAAGTCTTGTTTTACTAAAGAGATTGCGTTATGCTAAATGCCCATGGGCTTCCAACAATAAAATAAGCTTGATGTGTAAGTATGCCTCTCTTTCTGATCTAGGTTAATTTTAGGTCAGCACGCATTTAGGTGTTGCCAATATTCATGGCAGTATATGTATGTCCCGATTAGCCTTATAACAACATTCTCAGGTATACAAATTCTATATTACTATCACATCTAAAACAACTATGTAAAAACACAAAAGCATTTTACACCAATGATCTAACCAAACATTAAAATGAAACACTGAATTAATTGTGACACAGTGACGTAAGAATAAGAAAATAAACAGAATAGACGGGAAGGAAGGAAGGGAGGGAGGGAGGAAGAAAGGATGTATGGATGGATGGACGGAACAGTATTTTACACCAATGATCTAACCAAACATTAAACATAAACACTGAATTACCTGATACAGTGTGTGCTAAGGTTGAGTATCTTATACCTTGTTTACAGTAAGTTGTACTTCTTTTGTCATTAGCCATATACACCCCCTGTTCGGTAATTGGAGAGTGAATCACAAATGAAAAATTGAAAAAGTAGCTTGGATAAAGATCAAGTTTTGTCTTAAATCGACTCCAGCATATTAAGATTCACTTATACAACTTGCAACAAAAAATTCAATATACCAATGTACATATATATACATACAAACACATGGAGGCATTTCATTTCAGAAACCATGTAGTCAGATCAATATGGAAGGCACAATATAGCGAAACAGGTTGTAAATTAAAAGGCAAGCCAAAATAACAATTGTCTTTCACTTTTAAAATGTGCCATTTAAAATGGCACCATAAGGATAAAAAATACACATAACTGACAAAGATTGATTCTGGAAAAACAAAAACTAAATGGCTGCTTTATTTTCTGCTTGTTACCTGGCAGCCCAGCCAGGAATGGGGTTCCTGATAATGATGGATATTATCAGGAACCCCATTCCTGGCTGGGCTGCCAGGTAACAAGCAGAAAATAAAGCGGCCATTTAGTTTATGTATGGATACATGGATGGATGGATATGGATATTAGTCACTAATATCCATAGTATGGATATTAGTGACTAATGGGCAATTTACAGAAAGACATATGATGTGTTAGTTTATTTTGTCAGTGTAAAAAATCATCTTTAGCAGAGATTTAATCTATGCTAAAGATTAAATCAAAAATAGGTTGTAAATAGCTCTCTGTTGGCGTGTGGAAAAAAGTTACGTAAGTTGATAGACAAATAACTGGGTCACAGTTTGGAGGTAAATTAATTAGACAAAGCAGCAACTTAAATATTATAATGTAGAAATGTAAACAGTTTTATAAATAGTGAATGACTGTATACATGATCAAATCATGATGGCTATACAGTGTTAATGCAAATCAGTTCATTTACATGGAACGAATGTGCACATTTGTATCAAGTAAATTCAGTTAATGTAACTAATGCTGTGGTCTAGGGTTTGCTCATGCTATAAAGATGAGGAAAAAAACTATGTGTTTGCCCCAGACAAAGCTATTATGACCCAGAGAGATTTTTTCAGTATTTTCTTTAAGGGGTATTCTTTGGCTGAGGTCACATCTGCACCAGGCCTTTGATATCTCTGCACACAATGTAAAGCAGTGAAAGCTGTCAAAATATTCACATTCACAAATTTTATTGCATAAAGATTACTGAATATTTCATACATACATCATACATACATCATAATGACACTTACTCATGAAGTCCGAGTCCATTCTACCACATAAAGATTAGGTTACAAAGGAGAAGAATAAATACGACCCCAACAACACTATCAACATGTCCACTGTTTTGGGGGGATGGCACTGCCATACAGGCTGAAAGGCAGAAGAGTAAGACAAATAGTGTGTAAGGCAAACAGTTATATGCCCTGACCTAATATACTGTACATACAGTATGTAATATACTGTGTATGAGGTAACTGATTAGCTGTTAATGCTTGTTTTAGTGGTAAACATTTAACTAAATATGATGCCATAAATGTACTATATTCCTGTATGAGAATGCTAGAACCATTCAGTCTGTGTTCTTGAATAATGTAAATAATTTGTTTTTTTATAAGCATCCTGTAAAAGTAATGTTGCACTTACAAGGGCAGTTGATGATCTTCTGTGGAAAGGACAACAGAAAGACAAACCATATGCTTATGATTACAAAGCATGCAAGTACAATGCAAGCAGAGATTGTGCTTTGATTAATTTGATTAAAGTCTTCTACAGAAGGATTAGCCAAAAGTCCTATGAACATTTATTTTTAAATTACAAACCAAGTCAATAAAAAGGGTACAGCAACCCAGCCTAATAAAATACTTTTTTCTGTCATATAGACATGATCAAACTTAGAATGTTATTATGGGCAGTCATAAAGTTTAACATACATGATATAGCCAAAAGTATGTGAGTGTCACATTATTCCTAACAAATGCGCTTTTACTGAAACTAAAAAGGCCAAAACATTTTCTGCATGATCAAGCTCCTGTGCACAAAGCAACACCCATGAAGCCATGGTTTGTCAAGACTGAAGTGGAAGAACTTTGAGTGGCCAGCATGCTTCCCCCAAAACTCATTAATAATTTTCTGCTCAATTTAGCATAAAAAAAATCAACAAAGACTTGCTGTTGGTGAGAAGCCTTCCCAAAAACGCTAAGGTTTTTTATAGAAGCAAAGGTGGAAGCAACTAGATATAAATAGTCATGGTAATGGAACTACCAATGAGAACCTTCTCATTGGCACACAAAGCTTTCCACATCTAGACTTTGCAATATTTGCCTACTCTTGTCTTTGTAGAATTACTCAAGTTGTGTTAAATGCAATAGTGATCATTTGTGGACTGCAGTCTTCAAGTCATTCCACAGATTTTCAATAGGATTTAAGTCTGAGCTTCGATTTGGCCACAAGGACAATAACCTTTTTCTCCTTCAACCACTATGTGGTCAATTTTGCTGTGCGCTTTGGGTCATTGTCATGAAGGAAAGGTAAACCTTGTTTCCATTAGCTTTCTGCAAGGGCAGCAGATTTTCATTAATAACCTATTATTTTTCCTTCTATCCGGAAAAGTGCTAGACATACACGTCCTTGCTGCAGAGAAACACCCCATAACAGGATATCACCACCTCCATGCTTTACCATAGGAATAGTGTAGATGCATTGGATTTCCACTGGGCATACCATTCGGTGTCAAATAATAAAATTTTAGACCTAGTCTTATTTCTTGAGGAGTGGCTTTTTTCTTGCAGCCCTCCCATACAAACCACATTTGTGGAAAATTTGTGATATTGATGTTATATACACACAATGAAAACTTTTTCTTTTTAAATGAATTCCTGCAAATTACTGTTGCTGTAGGCTCTTGGTAGCCCCTCTGACCAGTTTTCCTTCTGGTTCCTGATCCAGGGAGGGTCTGTTTTGTACCAAATAACTTCCACTTCTTAATAATAGACCTCACTGTGCTTCTAGGCAGTGATAAAGCCTTTGATTTATTGGTATACATCTCCTGACTTGTGCCTGAGCAGTACTTTATCCCCGAGATCTCTTAACAGTGCCAAGCCATCCATATTTGATTAGCCTTCTTTTATTTGCACTACAAGGAACTGAAATTGTCCAGCTTTTTAATTGTCCAGCTTTTAAGTAATTTTTACAAATGGATGATCCTATTCCAAATTAGTTTTGTAATAAATTAGTTAATTAAAGTAAAGTTGCACTGAGTAAAAACAGCTGATGATTCTTTTCTATCATCACTGCAGAAAAGTTGCAAAATGTATTTATTAATGTATTATCATTTAAGGGCTGCACTTTGAATGATCACTGGACGTGCTCAATAAAAACTTGAATAGGGCTACTGTTTACATGTTATTAGCTTAGTGATTTTGCACTTGACAATAACTGTGACGTACATGAAGATCCTCTTTTGTGTATACCCTGGGAAACTCCATACAATTTAAATTTTCCCCCTTGTGTGTCAAGTGAATATACTGTATGATAGTGAATAAAATAAATGTCATTACCCCATTACAAGAACTTTTGAATGTAACATTGTCGTAGCAGGTTGTAAAAGTGATGCTATAAAGATCTCTGCTGAGCACTATTGTGTGATTTAAATTATCTTCATTGGCCACCACAGTGTTCTAAATAAAAAAACAAACAACAACAACAACAACAACAAAAAAAACAGTTACACATTTCTCATTTTTTCCTCAGTCATGAATTGAAGCACTAATATATTTGGCTTAAATCTATATTATCCCCCACAAAGCAGTGATTTTTGTGTATACCACACAGTAATGCATCAATATAATTCATAATTCATACAATCATTCATAGTTCATAATTCAATCATTCATAATGCATCATTCATAATGCATCAAATCATACTAAAGCTGACTATAATGTGCATATGGTATATAGATAATATTAATATTTTACTTAGTAGCTAAAAAATAGTGTTTAGATTATTTAAAGTGTTGGCTAAGCTTCTCACTCTTTAAACAATGTAAACACCAGCACAGTAGCATAAAATCATTTACAAATTCATTCAAATGTTGCATTTTTTTTGTTGCTAAATTTCCTGATGTGTTGTGATGGAAAAAAACTGTTTATGGGGACACTTGAATTTAACACATTTAAAGAAGCTTTCTTGAGGTTTGTAGATAATCAGAGCAAATATTTACAATCAGATTTAGAAAAATTTGGATATAAATAAAGAACAACTCTTCTACCAGGATAAATAAATTCTTTTAAAGTAGCTCAGAGAAAATATTTTGATGAATGTGAAAACAGTTAAACATTTAGGTCTAACATAAGTGACATTGACTAGAACATCATTACAGAGATAAAGGAGAATACTTCTCATGCAGTATATACTTACATCAACACACCAATTGTACACGTTACATGAAGATACTCTCTCATGTAGATGAAATTTTGTTGTGCCATTAGGATGAAATGTTGCATAACATTCACTTCCTTCTGCTTTGTATAGATACAGGAAAGACATGCAGGTGACTGAAAAACAATAAGAAAAAAAATTAAACGTATTATTTTAAAAGTGTTACATTATAAGTTAAATACTTTTACTCGGCTTTTACTAGTGGCCGTTGTGTCTGTGTATAAAAGAATCTCTGAGAAAGTCAAGGTCAGCGTTGTGTAATGGGAAAAATAGATTACTCACACAGCAGACTCCCGCGCATGACTCCGTGTATCCTAGTCCAAGTCATGATTTTCTCACTTGTTACAAAAAGAAGAAAACAAAGATAAAATCTTTCAAGATCTCCTGACTTACGCGAATCCCTCCCAATCTGACTAACCTCAGCACTTGAGTCTGCTCGTGCCTGCGTCGATCGTTAACTCCGCCCTCTCTTCATCAACTTTCTCCTGAGGGAAGGGGGGGGGGGGATTCCTCACAGGGGTATGTTATATATGTCGGTAGCGCTCATTCACTGCTTTGCTTTATCTCTAATTTTATATACATACCAAGTATATATATATATATATATATATATAAATGGAAAGGGGAAAGTGGTTGTGGTGTTGTAAATGAGATCACACCTATTGTGCTTACATTAAAAAACAAACAAACTCTTATCTCACTCCAAAAGCTGGTGGGAAAAAAAAAGCTCACGCAAACATTCTGTGACTCATTTGCAAATCCTTAGTCATACCCTGTCTTTTTTGTCTTGACTCATTTGCATACGGACGGTGATTGGATGTTTACCGAGGGCTCAGGGGAGGAGTGTGTGTGTGTGTGCGTGTGTGTGTGCGCGCGCGCGCTGCAGCCTGTGAATGAATACACACTGCGGAGGGACAGAGACATGAGGGAAATCTAATACCGTGTAGTGTCCCTTTTTCGGCGGATTTTTCCGCTACCGCAGATCATTTTATCAACTTGTAATATATTCATTTTGTGAGTATATTAACATCTGCTTTCTCAACATTTAAAAAATTTTGATTTGAGGGGGCCTCGCCCTGTCTAGAGAGGAAAATAACTTCTTATGCAAACTTTAATAGGCTTGGACTGTGTTTTGGGATTTTATAGCAAAGTCAATAATTGAGTGAAAAACATATATCAGTTTTGAATGCAAAACGCTTATAAAGGTTACAGTCTAAAGCAGTGCTATAATTCAGGTTTTCGTCATGGGTGGATAACCTGTAGTGTGATAAAAAAATATATATTTAAAAAATACGTATCTAAAGCATCGCCCTTAATGGTACAAGTTATCATAAGCAATAAAGCGGTCTGTTTAAGTTGCGTGATTGATATAATAAATCTACATTTTTACAACATCTCATCCAACATTATTATTTTCACACCAAATAATGCAAATCTCTGTTTTAGACCTGTCTAATGAGGTGGTCTTTTGTAGGTTTGAGTGGAACAACTTAGCTACACTGAAGTTTCATTTCACCACACTCCATCACAACACTGCAAACATCAGCTGGAGTCAGTGTGAGTATTTGTTCTACTTTGCAATAATATTAATCGCATTGAAAGTAAAAATAACAATTAACGTATTTTAGTTTCATTGTTTCTGATTAATGTTACGTTAGCTTAGTGCGATTTTCTGACCAAAAATGTATTCATATACAGGCCTAATTAATATATAAGTATGGAGACAGCTGTCAAAAAGTTAGTAACGCCCCTGCGCCATAACATAATCACCTAAGCTGAAAGAGCGCACAGTAATATGTCTACAATGTTGCGTTTAAAGAAGCAAAGGAAAACAGAGTAGTTGGGTGCGAGTCTCACGAAGAGTCCCTAATATCTTTGACTTAGTCGTGTATGAGAAAGAAATAAAGATAGAAAGAACGAAAGAATACTATTGAGCCAGAACAGAGGTTTGTATAAAAATACAATATTGTTTTTAAACGAGAGCATCAGTGATGTTTTCTTTATAATTAGCTTTATAATTAGACTGTAGCTTTATAATACTATAACAGTACAAAATACTTCAACAGGCTGCACTCTTATCGCCTTGAGCCCCTGCACCACTGTCTCCTCATACTAACAGCGTCCGAATAATTCCCTACTTTCTTATAAAAACAAGTAAATTGGACCTTGCAAATAAATAAATGTAATTTTTTCCCCCCATAAAATTGTCCCGTGAACATTGTGTGCAGGCAGAGAGACTGGACGCAAGCGTGTGATGAACGCGGGAAATGGAAAATAAAACTTTACATTTATCATTACACGTAAACTTATTCCTAGCTTTAAATGCACAGGTTTTTCACAGGTGTAAAAACATCTAAAGTAAATATTTTCATATTCAGCGTTTTTAATGTTAGAGGATTAAACACGAAAAGAGAATGATTCTGAAATTTCCCAATTTTTATTGTGTATAATTTGCATTGCCTTAACATTTTGTTTTCAGCTAGTGTGTTATGATGATTTTTTATTTTCTTTTTGGTCAACAAAATTAGACATGGTCTCCAGGCCCCCTGTGACCCTGATTACAGAATTAAGCGGTATAGATGGTTAGTGATTGAGAGTGTTTTGCAGTTAGCGTAGCTGTTCATAGGCCCATTACACTTAAAGCACGGCTTCATTACCTTTAAGAGACAAGACTGAACAGCCACAATCCGAAGAACTAAATGATCAATAATGCATTTTATATTCTTAAAACTGTAAATCACATCACTAACCTCCGACTATCCCTATGATAATATGAAATAATATTCTTAACACAGTTCTCGAACTTTGTGTTCGAGATTTTTTTGGCATATATATGTTAATCCGTGTTGTGGAACGTTAACTGGTCAACTGGCAGACACTAAAGACTGAAAAAAAAAACTATTGTTTCTAGCCTATACGGGTACAAAGATAACCGTAACTGTATACTGCCTGTGAGTCCATGGAGTGTGTGTGTGTGTGATTCGAGGAGGCGTGTCCTGGCCCGCTCGCTGCAGCTGCACCCCCCCCCCCCCCTAAACGCGAAAGTCACGGGTTAACGAGAATGTAACCAGCTTAAAAGTCATCTTAAAAACTTGAAAAACTACAAGAGCAAATGTTTATTTTTTTCATATACACTAGAGGCTTATAGACACGCAGAAAACGAATATAGGACGATAGATCACATTTTCAGCTTTTATTTTGTTAACAAAAGGTTTGCTTGATTCAAATGTATTGTTTAAAACAACCAATAGCTCTGAACGTCTACTCTTGGTTTGAATCCATGGTTTGCACCTTTGAAGGCTACAGTTGTTATAAAATAAATAAATAAAATAAATAAATAAAATATCTCCACAAAATAAACAAACCATCATGAACACAGAGATGTCTAAAGAAAGGAAATTAAGACATACTGAAGCAGAGAGTAGAGAGAAAATTCACCAGGGCTATTGCAAAAAAGCATTGGATAAAGCCAGTAGAACAATTTGATGCATCATAAAAATAATAAAAAAGAGACCATTGCTGTTCCAACAACTAGATATCAAACAGGTCAGCCAAGGACGACGTTAGGTCGGATGTAGTTCTCTGTGTAAAAAAAAAATCAACATAAGAATGACCTCAAACACAGCACCAACACACCAAAGGATTTAACAGTGGAAAAAAGGGAGGATCAATTATTAGTGACAAAGGAAAATCCACAACATTGAAAAGAACAAGAAAAAGCATAAGAAAAAAAAATCCAACATTTTGGTGATGTCACTGGTGATGTAGTCAGTGGGTTGTAGTTTCAAGCAAGGGATATGCAACTAAATATTAAATGGTATTTACTTCCTTATGGCCAAAACACTGTATTAGTCCTGATGTTGTTTGTTTTTAATGTTATACAGAAAATATGTGTCCCAAATAACCTAACTGTGCGACATGGAAGTGGCTAATTTTGCTTCCCTAAAAATTTCAAGTTGCTAACTTGAGCTGTTTTGGCAAGATGATTTTATACGTGCTCCCAAAATAGCCATTTTCAGTGGTATGCTGTCTCGCTTCAAACAATAATCATTTAAAATGCTAATTATTCATATTTCTTCATGATTATTGATGATACCATTGGTGTAATCATATGCCATGTAAAAATGCTTAAATTAAAGCATTCATTGCAAAATTAAGGATAAATTTTTTACCCCCAAATCACTAACAGTGGTTTTCTTTAAATGCTCTGAATCAGACGCATATTTTATGTTATTTGGCCATAAAACATTGAAATTTATAGTTTATTCAGCTAAAAATATGCCTTATAATTATTGTAACACATACCATTATAATTTCAGGGCTACCTAGGTTTGATTTTGTGAGCTGTTTGGCTTAGTAGCCACTTGCAGGTAATCTTACAATTCACATTACATGATTTCCTGTTTCTGAGAAGCTGCACTTGAGCTTTTTCTTAAATGTATTATTACATTCATGTAAATATATTTTCTATTTTCCCCCCTTTCTTTGTCCAGTTTAGACTGGGAAAGGCATTTTGCAATGTTTCAGCACTTTCAATACAAATGAAACTTTACATGATTCCCTGGTTCTGAGAAGGTGCTGTTGAGCTGGTTTTTGTTGACTTATTTTGTCAATTTTCTTTGTTTCAGCACTTTCAATACAAATGCAAAGAAACAGGAGTCATTTAGCAAAATTTAATACACCATAGCGTACATAGCGTACGCCGTAGCATAAGCGATAGTGTGCATATTAGATGTCACAATTTTAATTTACTTTTATATCTTTTTAATTTAATTTTACTTGATAGTCAAGGAATGTGGCTGTAATGTTTAATTTTGGTTTAAAATAAAATTTGAAAGAAGCTTTCAAGCATGCAGTTACAGATTTTTTTCATTACATAAATATTAATTAAAAAACCTGCTTAAGTAAATATAAACACATCTTTTAAACCAGGGATGTCAAAATGTTCACATTTATTAAATTAATAATTTGATAGTTTTTAAACTATCAAAACTCTATAACCTTAACAAAAGAATGTAAGTTGGGAAACATAAGTCTATATATAAGTTATATAATATAAGAATATAATGTGAGAGTGACCTTTTTGAGTTACATTAACAAGTTGCCCTAACATTTTTTTTCCAGTGCTTTCCATTAGAGATGGTTTTTGGTAGAAACCTAAAAAGCAAAAAATCTGTAGTGTCTGTAACCATTTCAAGTTTATGTTGCAATATCTTAACAATTTTGCAATTTAGAATAATACACTTTTCAGGTTTCTGTATTTTTTGTGAAATCTAAATTGGCCAAGTTTCATCAAATGACAATTAAGAGTGATGGACACTACATACAAGGGCATGAAATTGTATTTAGCAAATAAGTGTAAATTTGTGTTTTTTTTATCTAATATAAATATAAATGTGTATGCATATTTACAAAAATGAAGCATAGATTGGGAAATAAGAAGCAATAGGTATTATGAAAAATGGTGTTATATGATCCTATCTGAAAATAATTTTTTCACCCCAATACCCACTAACATTTGGTTCTGTCTCCAAAACACCATGTTCCAAGTTATTCAACACTAGATAAAAATAATTTGAAGCTCAAAAGTCTTTGACTTGTCTGTTGTTAAGTACACACTTTGGGGCATGGCATGTTTTTACAAAGTTTTACATATGTAAACATCCTTTATATTTGTTTTCAAGAGAGCAGATTTTTCATTTATAATGGATGAACTGGAAGAAGAAAATATGTCTTGGCTGTAAGTGTTTGTGGAAGTATCTCTTTGAAGGCCATGATTGACTTACATTTGTTGATTGTTTTCTCTTCAACCAGATTTCAACAAACAAGAAGAAAACCAGCAACAAGGAAAATGCTCCCAACAGCAGCACCAGCCACATGTCCTAGATAAAGGTGAAGATCGGAATCACTTTTTGCTTTGAGGTGGGTTTAGTTATATGATTTATAGTTCCATCAACATCAAAATAGCATGGATGGTTTGGTCACGAGTATCCAGTCTTCTTTGTGAAGTGCTAGTTTAGCTACAGGTTTTTATTCCTACCAGCAAGAGGTTAACCATTTCAAGTTAAGGATCCGACGGATACTGTATGCTTTTGTGATACATTCGCCACTGGGCATTGGCATCTACTGGCAATTTGACTAGGCATACAGTACGTATACCAAATGGCCAAAACTGTGTGAACACATGGGTATCACATACATATGTGGATCATTTCTACACTGTTGACTATAATTAACAAATAATTATTCAGTGGCATTAAAATATTATTCTACCCACATTTAGGTAGCTTAATTACACTATATGGGCAAAAGTATTTGGAAAAACTTAATTGTTGAATTCAGGTGTTTCAATCAGGCTTCTTGTAAATGCGTCAGAATACCAAGACAATGCTTTGCTTCCAACCTTGTGGCAATAATTTGGGAAAGGTCTCTTCAATTCCAACCTGACTGTGCTTCAGTGCACAAAACAAGGACTATCAAGACATGGTTTCATGAGTTTAGTGTGAAAAAGTGTGTTGACTGGCCCACACTGAGCCCTGACTCCAACCCCATTGAAGAGAGATTGCAGAGCCAGGCCTTTTCATCCAACATCAGAGCCTGAACTCATGAATGCTCTACAGAATGAATGGGCATGAATTCCTATAGAAACACTCCAAAATCTTGTGATTAGCTTTTTAAGAAGAGTTTAAGCTGTTAGAAGCGGGACCAACTCCATATTGAACTTAGGAGTGAAACCATGGATTCCCGGTTTCGGAGTGGAACCATGGATTCCTGGTAACCCGGTTTGCGAGAGATCCGCAAGACAAGCAAAAATTTTTACTAACTTTTGGCTTGCTCAATGAATGAGTCTTGATATACGAGAGCCAAATATTATTATAATATGTGGCACGCATGCACTTCTTTTTTTGACTCTGAGCATCATGATTACAACTGAGCCAATGATTCTTCCCTCGCGCACAATGCGGAATTGTAGGTAATCTTCCATGCTTGGTCTCAGTGCGTGTGCATCACTCGTATATTCAACATCTTTGAGCGCATGTACTGTTTACTATAACACTGTGACCTCATGTGTGTGCGTAAAGCATCTTTTATTTTGTGTTTGTATACGTGTGAGAGAGGTTCCTTGTTAAAGATCCAGTTTCTTTCTCTTTCAGAAATCACTGATTCCATTAGTGTGTGTGTGTGTGTGTGTGTGTGTGTGTGTGTGTGTGTGTGTGTGTGTATCTGCAAGATGAGATGAGGGAGGGAGTCATTCCTCCTCTCGTCTTACTTTAGCTTCACATACACGCACACACATACACACATACACACTAACAAAAACACTGCTCTATTTTTCTCTATTTTTACTTTTTTCAAAGGTAAACTACAGGTTAATTTGTTTTATTTTTACTGGGTTGTGGAATGAATAATCTGAGTTTTCATTATTTCTTATGGGGGAAATTCACTTTGATATATGAGTGTTTTGATATAAAAGCATGCTTCTAGAACGAATTATGCTCGCAATCCAAGGTTCCCCTGTATTTATTTGAATACAGTGTCATTGCTGGTTTAGCCAAATATTTTGGTCCATATAGTGTAGCTAAAAACTGGAAACAGTATCACTGCACTGACAACTTAAATGTCATATCAACTTCATTATTATTGTTTAAGAGGTGGTCATTCTCCTTAACAGATATGCATAGAGAATAATGGCAAATAAACAGGCACAGTTATGTTGTGGCACATTATTGCTCGTTTCAATGTTTTATTTTCATTATACTTATAGGTACTGTATGTACTATAAGCTACATTCTTTAGATTTATCCATGACTTTTTGCGGACTATAATTAATTAAATATTGCTTTTAATATGAATGTCTAATTAACATATGTTGTACTTAGATTTTATTAGTAGCATTAATACAGGTTTGCCCTGTCCCAGCACAATACAAGGATGTTTGTAGTGGTTCCTTTGGCTCCTGTCAGTGCACACATTTCATTCTTCATACCTGCATGCCATAATTGTACAATGCTGTAAGTCACCTATTGTGCCGTGAAAAAAAAAAAAAAGAACATTTGCCTTCTTTTTTTTTTCTCGCATATTTGTCACACTTAAATGATTAAGATCATCAAACAAATTTATTATTACACAAAGATAAACCAAATAAATACAAAATGCAATTTTTAAATGATGATTTCATTTATAAAGGGAAAAGTGCTGTCCAAACCTGCCTGGCCCTGTGTGAAAAAATAATTACCCCCAAACCTAATTACCGATTGTGCCACCCTTGGCTGCAACAATTTCAATCAACTGTTTGCTATAACTGGCAATTAGTTTTTTACTTTGCTGTGGAGGATTTTTTTTTTTAATTCAGCCACCCTGGAGGGTAAAAATTTAATTTAACTATCTTAATCAGGTTTAAGGCCAGATTTTGACTAGGCCACTCCAAAATCTTTTTACTATCTTTATAAATATTTTTATTATCTTTTTATCGCCTTGGAACTCTACCAAGATTTTCTCCCTAATTTAGTCGTGTCCAATTCCTCCCCCGTCACTAGGGGGCTCCCACATTAAGGCTACTACTACCACTCAGCCGGGAGTGCCGAAGACTATCACGTGTTTCCTCCGAACCATGTGACGCCAGCCGACTGCATCTTTTCGAACTGCTTGCTTGGGCAACGTTGGGGGCGGCGTAACATACTCGGAGGACAGCGCTATCCGCATCCCTCTCTCCCCTCTGAGAGAGCTCGGCCAATCAGCTCTCTGCGAGAGGTTACAGCACCACCCGGGATTCGAACTAGCGATCTCCGGATGATAGGGTGAGCGCTTTTACCATTGCACCACTCAGAGGCATGAACACTGATCTTAATTAAGGCAAGTGAGGCCTGCAGTTCTTTGGATGTTGTTCTATCATTGTTGTGCTCTTGGAGTATGATTTATGATTTATCAAGGGGGGCAAATACTTTTTCACTTAGTGCCAGGTCGTTTTAGACAGATTTTTTCCCCTTATTGATCATTTAAGTGTGACAAAATATACAAAAAGAACAAAAAATTAGGAATGGGGAAAATACTTTTTTCACAGCACCTTATGTGACCTACCTCATGGATGTAGGTTGGTATGTTGGGGGGTGGGGGTGTTGGGAGCCTATCCAAGAAGACTTGGGGCATGAGTCGGAGTACACATGAGACAGGGTTCCAATCCATCAAGCGCACACACACATATACAAAAAATATACAAACAACACAGGGAAAACATGCACACAGACCCAAAGGCAGGCATCGAATCCGGACCCAGGAGGTGCAAGGCGACAGTACCAACCACTAAGCCACCATGTTGCTATGGGATCATATCTTAGAATAGAATAATTTTATTTCACATATGTGAACTTGTAATATGAAAGACTGAAACCGTGTCTAAAATGTACATTACCACAGATTTAGTGGTAGTGTTTTACATTTTGTACCTGTTCAAACAGCTTTAAATATAAGATTGTGTTCGAAATAATAGCTTATTTGGGTGTTAAGATGATCCTTTTAACTGAGACATGTTAAACCCTCCAATATAGCTGAATTAAAAAAATTCTCAAAAGAAGAGTGAGCCAAAATTTCTCCACAGTCTCAAGACTCATTGCCAGTTATGGCAAACTCTTGATTACAGTTGTTGCCGCCTAGGATGGCACAACAAGTTATTAGGTTTAGGGGGAATGACTTTGCCAGAAAGTTTTGGACAGCTTTTTCCCCTTAATAAATCTTAATAAATGAAATCGTTATGTAAAAACTGCATTGTGTACTTATAGTAAGTGGGACCAATATGCAAAAACAAAATTAATTTTAATACAAAATTAATACTTTTTTGTTTGTCTACAACAAACACAGAAGGTTATTGTTCAGTGCCCTTTTGCTGAAATTGTAGAATTATCCTGTTTGGTTTCCAGGGTTAAAAAGTGGACATGTCTTCGATTTTTGAGGGTGAAAAAAAAAGGTTTCATATAAACAATAAACTATATGCAAACTAGATATTCATATAAATTAGCAAGAAATCTGGTCTGGGATAACAAACACACTGTCTTTTCCAATGAAACTTTTCTTTAAAACAAGCTTACGTTCAGGGGGTGGACTTGCAGAACAAGCATCTATAAGGCAGAGAAAGTTAAATACCTGAGCAATGCATTTTTTTTCTATGCCAGCACCAATTCTTTTGAGATTTAAATATTGTAAATATATATAAATAATGTTTGTATTACATGTCTACGCAATGATTTTAGCATTATACTCACACGGACAGTTTATGATCTTCTGTGGAGATAAAAAATCAGTATTTATATCACATGACTTAGAAAGAAAGTAATTAACAATGTAGTGGTGGTGTGATACACTGATACTTATACCAGTATCAGACATCGGTCCAATACTTTGGTCATGTACTCATATTCATGTATTTGGTCATGTACTCATACTCATCACCATAATATCAGTTCTGAAACTGGACCCAATTTTAATTTATTACAGAGCTGGATAGCCGTATACTTTCACTACGTAAATTACACAAGGACCCCTCTTCTCTCTTGTGTCAAAACAGATGTTATGGTTGAAAACTTTAATAAAAGGGTAACGCAGAACTATAATGTTTTACATTTTAATATCAGAAACAGTAAGGTTAAGTTGATGTGCTAGCTTGCAGTGCATATCTCCACAGTTCTGCTAAACTAACAGTGGTCTTTCTTCAAAAGCTGTATTTTTTTTTTTGCCTGACAAATGCGAGATAGAAATCCAACAGTTAATTACATTTGATGAGCAACATTAACAGCTAAAAAATTATAACAATGTCACACATGAATATGCTTTCATATGCGCTTGCATGAAATGAAACATCACATCACAGCAACCATGCCATGATCCTATGAACTGAGACATGTTAAACCCTCCAATATGGCCGAATTAACACAATTCTGAAAAGAAGAGTGGGCCAAAATTTCTCCACAGTCTCAAAAATCATGGTCAGTTAATTGATTCCACTCTTCAGAGGTTTGTTCGACATGCAAAGCAGTTTCAGTGTTTGCACCGATAAAGCATGCTGCATTATCTGCATCATTTGTATGTCACATTCCACAAGTGATCAAAATAAAAAATGTAAAACTAATTTAATTATTTGTTAAATTATTAAGGTATCATTCACAGTACCAATGTAGTGTAGCAGTGTAATCTTTAAGTATAGGAAACTATAAAAAAAAATAATAAAAAAGGAAACAGTGAGTATATACTGGAGCTAATGAGATAACATCAGTGTAACTGTGATGTGGTGTGTAGCTTTGCTGATATTCAGTACAACGGCACAACATTCAGTGTGATTTTTTTTTCTTTTTTATATACTGTAACTGTAGCTGTTGTGTGTATGTAATTTACTTGTTTTGGCACCCTGCTTCAGCAAGTACTTTACTTTGTCTGACAAAACGAGTTATCAGTGCATCCCTAGATGTTATATTATATTAACATATATTATATAAATTATAATTATAAAAGTTTATTACTCACCCCAGTAAGCATATGCCAGTAGGTCACATTCTCGTGGCAACTTTTAAAGGTGACGTAAGCAGGGCCTTGGCTCTGAATAATGGCATTGTTGAAGCTCTTATCATTGGCCTCAACAATATCCTAAAACATACAATTTCATATTTAAAAAAGGCCTAATACTTACATGTATTACCCCAATGTAGTTGTTTGTGTAGTTTAGATGTGGATGGTTTTTGGTAAAATTGTATCGCATTAGAATACATTACAAGAGTGCTTACAGTCATGTTGAAAAGTTAGTACCCTGTCCTTTAATTCTATGTGTTTTGTGTAAAAACATAATAAAAATCTTTCCAGGAGTGGACATCCCTACACATTCATTCCACGGTCACAGTGTGCAATGCTCAGAGAAATACCAAGGAGAAAGCGTCTTCTGTCTAAAAAGAACATGGAAGCATGACAGAGGTTCACAAAGCAGCAAATAAACAAAACACAAGGCTTCTGGAACAGTTGAGACCATTTACATTTATGGCATTTGGTAGATGCCATTATCCAGAGTGACTTAAATTGGTCTCTATACACATATGAGCAGTTGAGGATTAAGGGCCCTATTCAAGGGCCTAAAAGTGGCAACTTTGTGGTGCTAGGGGTTTGAACCTGGGACTTTCCGATCTATAGTTCAACATTGTAACCACTGAGCTTAAACACACACACAAATTTTTTTTAAGGGGGGGCACTAGCTTTTACTTATGACAAACTGTTATTACACATATAATGTGTATTATATTTGTCATATGAATGTTTGCAATGCTAGGCAAAGTGTCTATTTTCTTTTCCTATTTCAGTATTTTTGGGGTCAGGTTCTAGTTTGATGCTGACCACAACCCCTTATTTGATATTACATTATTTACTTTTTTGGTTATAGTATGTTAACCAATTTCACTGCAAGCTTAGTAAGAAATAAGAAATAAAGTAAGTAAGTTTAAATTTTAATTAATCAGGACAGAAATTAAATGCAAATTTTTATGTTCAAAATAAGTAGCATTTTTTTTTATTCTATGTGTTTTGTGTAAAAACACAATAAAAATCATATGATGATAGTGGGTCTTAGCATTAGGCAAATACAACCTCAGACAAACAACTACATATGACGCTTGTCACAATGCCATTATTTATTTGACAAAAATGAAGCCAAAAAGAAATTATATGGAAAATACGGTGGTACACCCCATGATTCAATAGGTTGTAGAGCCACACGTATCAGCAATAACTGACTTTATCAGTCTCTCGCATCATTTTGTCTATTCTTTTTTACAACATTCTTTACAGCTCTCTTACAGTCCCACCACATATTTTCAATTTGGTTTAGGTTTGGACTTTGTCTAGACCATTCCAAATCCTTGATTCTTTTATTTTTCAGCTCTTCTGATGTGAATTTACTTTGTGCTTCAGACCAAGTTTAGACCAAGTTTTAGTTGTCGGACAGATGGCCTCAAGTTTGCCTCTAGAATATTCTGGTATATATGGCCGCATTTGACAGTGGATTTGTTTAGGCTGAAATGCCGTTTGGTCCCTGCCAAACATTGTGCTCGGCATTAAGGCCAAACAACTTCACTTTGGTCTCATCTGTCAATAGAAAATTGTTTCAAAAGTCTTTTGGTTTGTTCAGATTCAGTTTTGTAAACCCTGGTCATGCTTCTATGTTTTTTTTTAGACAGAGAAGGTTTCTCCTGGCAACTCTTCCAAGAAAGCCATATTTGTTCAGTCTTTTTCTAATTATGTTGTCATGGGCTTTAACATTTAACATGCTGGTGAGGCCTGTAGGGTTAGAGATGTAGCTCTTGCTACTCGCCATGGGTTAAATGTGCTCTGAAATCCACTCCTGAGAAGATTGGAAACAAAGTCTTCAATGCTTTCTAAACGTTCTCACTCTTGAATGTTGAACTCCAAATTGTTTGCTGACCCTCTTAAATCTAGGAGGAGGTAGCATTGCCTGCATTTTTTATTTCCATTTTGGCTTAAATAGCTGATACAATCAGATGAGTTTATTTATTCCATTTTACATAGCGGGTTTTAGTAATAGACAAATACAATTTAAGACGAACAACATATAGCTTTTTCATCGTGGCATTATTTATGTATACATCATTAAGGACGGTTGACATAATCTGTATACTCACGTTGACGCGCCAACTGTATTCCCGAGAGACAGACAGAGCGGCATTAATATGAAACTTGGTCGTGCCGTTAGGATATTGCTCACCACGACAGTCTTGGTCTTCTGACCGAGCCAGAAACAGCAGTGACGTACAGATGTCTGTGTATGAAAAACATACAGCTTTAAAATTTCACAATAAGCATTGCATAATAACCAAAGCCAAAACAGCTTCTGTCCGTTTTACAATATAATTTTTTTTGTATTATTACTGTTTCTGCGTTTGCGTTCAGCCTTTTCTAATTCGTTTAATATTCATCTCCTTTTCTCCTCGGTTTATTGTATTTGTCAATTTAAAATTACATTGACTATGTATGTTCTCACCATTCGCCCATCGCTGATATTTTTAACCGGGTTTACATGCGCTTACTGTATATTCTCTGTTTGTGAAAACGCTTTAGATTTTACCAAAATATATTTCTTTAATTCTGTGATACATTTTATATTTTCGTCCAATTATCCCCGCGAAGTAAAATGGCACATCCAGCATTTCTACTTACAGGTCAGGTGCAAAGCCGAAATCATGCTCTTAGTCCGAGATCTGTCAGTGGGATGAACTCGCTCAGAACAGTCAGTATGGAGACTTTTTAAAACGCCTTTACGTCCTAAAAGAGTCCACAACGTCCACGTGACGGCCGCGTAAGAAGAGGGTAGGAGAGCGCGTTAGAAAGAGAAAGTGGTCCGGCATAAATTCTGCAGCAGCCTGCTGCAGGGGAGGAGTACTGCAGAGGAGCTAAAAGCACTGCAGAGCTGTTGAAACCATGCTGCACAACTGTATAACACATGAAACAGCTCTAAAGCGTAGACCACATATACGCACGCGTTTATAGTAATGTATAAGTAGTTTTAAAAACGGCCATTCCTAAGAAAGCAGTATAGTAATAAAATTACACAAAAAATCTATATGGAGAGAATTGTAATGATTTTTTTAAGGATGTATCAAATTTTCCAGGATCATTGATCTACAGTACGTCCTGCAGTTATAAAATTTAATTAGGCTATACGATATTATCTATTCTGATGAAGCTTTATTATTTTTTATTCTCTTCTCGTTTAAGTAGCTTTTAAAAAGTGGGGCAATGACTTGAAAATAATGAATGTTCTGTAAAGCAGTAAACGGCGGCAGCAAAGCCAATACATCTTTCAAAGATTTCTGGTTTATATCTAACTGAATTGCTGAGATAATGCCAGTCCGTCAATAGAAAAACTCTTTCAGTTCAGTGATGCATTAAGGATTGCTGGTTCTATTCTATCAGAATGACCAGTCTGATGAGGTTTAATTATTACCGTAATGTACAAATCAACAATGATCTTATACGTTTGTCCTGACTGGAATTAACATCATTAAAGCCTCATGTCACCTCACGGCAACAACACAAACACAAGGAGGAATCAACGTGAGTATTTTTTATTACTTCTTTCAGTATAATTAATTGTCCTGAAAAAATAAATATATACAAATAATTTATTTATAACAGCCGGGAACAAAGAGGGTATAGGCGAGCGCGTTAGAAGGAGAAACTGGTCCGCTCTAATTAAAGAAATGCCACTGGATGCGCACCCACATGCTCACATAAACATTCACACATTGTAACATACATGCAAAGGAAGAGAGGGTGTGGTGTAGTCAGATAGCAACTCATTACTTACTATCAACTCATTTAAGTTGTTAGTAAGCTGGCAGCATTAGGGATTTATTTTTTTCAACAAAGTTGCTCACATTTATTTGAAAAACAAATTTAAGTTATTGTTGTACTGTACTTTGCTTTGGAAAGCTGCCCTCTTTGCAGTATCTCATTTATGACTCAAATATGGTATATGTGTAACTTGTTAATGTATTTCCAGCCTACTGTACCAAATAAGCTTTGTAGCTTTGTAACACATCTACTCGTCTAGCTCTATAGTATTTATGTCTTGAATAGAATGTGACAGATGAGACTATGATCAGAATGTCTGAGAGGTAGATGCATGTTAACCCATTATTTCCCTTCCTTCGTGGCTTAAGTGAATTCAGGCATTTATTTGTTCAATTGCTAGATTTCAGTAAAACAGAAAAACGTGCCTTGCGGGATTTACTGAGGTATAAGCTCATACTTCAGTTGAGCTGAGGATGAATATATTAAATCCAAAACACTAAATACTGTTAAAACAAACAAGCATGAGAACATGCAAACCCCATGTACAGACACCCAAGGAAGAAATCGTCACTGACCCTGGAGGGGTAAGGCCAAAACCTAAGCATTAAACTGGAATAAATGTTTAACTAAATCTGGCTGCCAACAAACACAATTTAGTCCATATTGCTAGTATGACATGTACATGGACTAGCAGTTGGGCTCCTTTGGGTACAATGATTGGGTATGATCAGATCCATTACCATGAAAACTCACAATACACTTGGAATTTCCATTGCTAATACATTTCTGCCTTATCTTTCTCATTGTGGTTCCTCAGCTTTGCTACCAAAAATAGGCTTAAATCATTATTGCTTGATTGTTAATTCATGTGAATACAATTTTAGTGCAGTTTTTCCACCATGCAGTGCCTTCAATTAAAATATACTGAAGTGTTAGAAAGATGTGTAGTGGGATGTGTTAAAAAGTATTTAGAACCTTAAAGGCTCAAGTTTTCAGTGGTTAATAGCCAAAAGCCACACAAGTAACAAGCAAATAAACTAACTAACAAATAAAAAAATGGTTCAGAGTGATTAGACAGTATTTGTGAAAAATGCTGCAAGTGACTTTTACCTTATGTGATGGTACAGAGACTGATGTGGATGATGTTCATAATCAAAGCGGAACTAGTTCCCATTTGTGTATTTTACTCAAACATTCAGTTTGAATTGCTCTAAATAATACAAATCAACATAAAAAGCAGTGAAGCGGCCAGTTTAAGCTGTTTGTTTAATATAGTCCTTGTAAATTTTACAACCTCAAATGTCACAGCAAATCTCTTATTTAGACCAGTCCAATGAGGCGCATTCATTGTGCGAGTAAAACAGTTTAGAAACACGTTGTGTGTGGGTCTCAGGAAACGTCCCTGATAACTTTGACTTATATGACAATAGAAAGCAAGCGAGCGAGTGAGTCCACGAGCGAGCCAGAATCCGACACGGAATAAAAAATAAAGTACAATTGAAACAAAATATACGGAAGTGGTCTGTAGATCTTGAATATGATACCGTGTACCGTGAAATTAATATTTTGCATTTACATTTACGCATTTGGAAGATATCATCACCAAAACTTGAAAGAGCGTACAGTAATATCTGTAAATCTGTACATTTCCTCGTAAAAGGTGAGACATTTGTCAAGTTTACTGAATGAAGCAGTATTTCACGCAGTTCTCATAAAGAAAACAGGTAGTGTTATCAATTGTTTAGGTAGTGTTTGTGAAACGTTGGTTTTACCAAAGGAGGTTTCCTTTTGGCTACACTGTCTCATTTCACCACCTTATCCTTCTGGTGATGAGAGAAATTTATGAGAAGTCTCAAAATCATAAAGGTAATTATTTCTGGAAGGCTGCTTGTTAATTTGAGTCAGACTCGCGTGCGAAACTGTTCAGTAACGTGTGGCTGTTTCAGGAAACGTTCCTGATACTTGAAGTTTCGCCTTATATGGTAATAGAAAGAAAGAAAGAAACAAAGGAAGAAAGGGTCTGCAGCTTTCTATTTTCGTTTCACGTTGACAGTACCGCAAAATAAACACAGGCTAAATCTGACTGTGAACCAATGACCAAGACCAGACAAAATATATTTCTTTACACAACCGTCTCTTTAAAAATGATAATCGACTGAATAATATTATAGGGTATAATTCAATAGAGCATCAATGATTTTGATTAGCTTTTTTATTTTATTTTTAGCTTTATAATACTGTACAGTACAAAAACACTTCAGCACTCTCAGCTCTTAATTGCCTGACTCCTTAATTTCATATTGTTTCCTCAAACTAAAAGCGTCCAAATAATTCGATACTTAGTTATAAAAACAAATACATTGTAGTGATTAAAAACTGAGGGACAAACATCAAAACAGAATTATTCTTAAATTCCTTTATTTATTTTGTATTATTTGACTACAGCATTGCCTTAATATGTTGTATTCAGGTAGTGCGTTATGATTTTTTAAAAACTTTTTTTGTTATTTTGTTTTTGTCAACAAAATCAGCACATGGTTGACGTGCCAATGTGTGTGTTTAATTCAATTAAATTTTATTTGTATGGCATTTTTAACAGTTGTCATTGTCGCAAAGCAGCTTTACGCTATCAAAAAAGTGGGCATATTGACTCTTCGTGGGCCCACAACACCTTAAAAGGTTCTCTACACCTCATTCTGCCGGCGCTCTCTCCTGATGTGCACCAGCCAATGGGAGGTTTAGGGAAAACAGTAGTTAGAAATCTGACGCAGCAAATGTCAATGTCGCTTAGAGTCTTATGTTGGCTGTCTGCCGCAAAAAAAACAAAAACAAAAAAAAAAAAAGCATTATGTTTCAGACTGGGACATACAAGTCAGAGCTTTTTCCACCTACCTCCGCCTTCTCTTATCTGTACATACTGTAAGCTTGGCTCTTAATTACAAGCCTTTCCGAAATAAAACTGATCTGATAATTCTTCGACCGCAAAGTACACAAGAGAGCCACACTGGTCCTCTATGTTCTGACTCATTGTTGCTGGCTTAAAAAAAAAAAAAAAAAATTATTGTTGATTGTATTTCATTAAGCTGAGCGTTAGCCATTAATCTATTGTTTATATTTGACCTTTACTGTTATATAGATAATAAAAACTTGATCTATATGAGATGTAAGAAGGCACATTAAACAAGAAAGAAAAACCTTGTGAATAAAACAACTGCACAACATGCAATTTTCTAAACTAAACTAACTAAACTCCGCGCCTCGCTTGTATAACGCAAAGAAAGCTCGAGCTCCATTAACATTAATCATAACATAAACGAACCGCCGACGTAGGAAGCCTAAGGAATGAGCGAGGAGCGACAGATTGAGGCGCACGCCGTAACATGGGACATACATCAACACGATGGGGTGTTACTTTAAACCGTCTGTGTATAAAGTCATCACTGGCAATTTTGCGGTGTAGTGTTGCATCAAATGCCAGAGCTTATTTCAACAGTTCCGATGCTGCCATTGTTGCCTTGATTACGGTATCTTTGACCCGATCATCAGAGTGAAGCAGCAATAGTTGGAGAAGAACACTGAAGTGGTATAAAATGGACCCTGTTCAACCTATTCAAAAGATCCGATCCTGATTCACATTTTTCTGTACACACTTTTACTTACTTTTAGAGGATTAGTCTTTAATAACACAAAGACATTAGTTATGCTGGACCGCACAACTGGTAAAAAAAAAAAAAAAAAAAAAAAAAAAAAAAAAATATATATATATATATATATATATATATATATATATATAATCTGTGAATGATAAATATTGTTTGTGAAGCTGTTGTATAATGTCATGCCTGCAGCCACATCACAGCCATGCTGATATCCAGCACATCAGCACTTACTCTCATGTGATATTGCACAAGTTTTAACTATATTCTCATATGGTGTAGGTTAATGGAATGAAGATTATAACCACAAGACACTTTAATATCTTGACTGCTATAGGTCACAGCAGTAAGACTGAAATAGGAAATTAAGAAATGCAAAGGAACTAAAATATGGTTTAAAATATTGCCAACATTTTCAGCCAGAAAAGACTGAAGTCTGGGCAGGATGAAGAAATCAAGAGAAATACAAAAGGAGAAGTAAGTAGGCAGGAGAATAAAAATAAAGGTGCAATTAAATCAGAGCGACAAGACAGACCCTACGCAGGTGAAACAGGTGGAGCCAGAGAGACAAATGATTCTGCTGTAGTACAAGTTAGACTAAATAGTATGATTTTATTTTCCGTTCATATAAATTCCAGGTCAGGACTAAACAATTTTAGAAAGTAAAATAACATTTTATATTTAATGGGAGATGACAAAAAAATGTAAAATATAAAAATATCAAAGTTATCAATACATGCATGCTATGATTCAAAAAACATTTTCCAAAAAAGGTTTTCTAGATTCGCCACTGGTAGGGGCATGAGCCTATGCCAGGGAACTCAGGTCAAAAGGTAAGAGATACCAGGGATGTGCCAGCAGGGCACTACCACAAATTTACACAGTATGGGCAATTGGAAAATGGCTGATGCATGTCTTTGGACTGTGAGAGAAAACTGAAGTATCTATAGGGAAAAAAAACACAAGGCACAGGAAAACCATACATACACCACAGACTGAGACTGGAGGCTGGATTCAAACCCTCCAGCTTGGAACGGTGAGGTAACAGTGGTAAGCACTAAGCAACTTTGCTGTCATCGCGCCAAGCTTATGTGACCCTACTCAGAATAAGCAGTATGTAAAATGTTTGTCCTATATCGCTGTCCCCTTTGGCACTCTCAGTGGTGATTAAGGGATAAAGAATTCTGATACAAGTAGAGTACAAGTCATGGTACAAAACATATATAAAACATTATTTCTTAGCCAATGAGTTAATCATTCATTACAACCAGCCATAACATTATAAGCATTAACATTAAAACCACCTAGGTTTTGGGTTCGACTTATGCCACTGGGGCGACTCTGGCGTGTCCCCCTGCAGAGCGTTCTGTGAACTCTTGGAGATTGGGATTTGAGGGGGCCCTGTGTGTGGTGGGTTTTGGTGTATTAGTTGTTCAGGTGTCTTTCTATCATGGCCAGCATTTTTTGATTTGTGCTGCATTGTCTTTTCTGTGAGATGGGACTGGACGAGTTGGTCTTCCCAGCAAACATGGGTGTTGATGTTATGGCTGATTGGCGTCTTTCTCCAGTGCTTTAGACTTGTGGGACTAAGGGGGCTTGAATGTAGTGGCTGCACCAGGCTTCTCTCATATCCTGAGCCCACCTGTACACAAAGCATGGGACATTAACATATGTTAAAATGTATTTCTATTCAAAAATTGTCACAATTCAATAGTACTGTTTATTTCACAGTAATGTTTTTTCCCCCCACATTTATTACACTACTTATATGTTCTTTTAGTAATATTAGTATTTTTAAAAACATATTTATATGTTGATATCATTGCTGGAATGCAATTGTAATATTTACTTAAAGTGCATGGGTTATAAAAGGTTATCTCTGATGAATTGTTATGTAATGTAACTGCCCTTAATCTAATATTAAGAGCTATTTTGCAGTGAAGGCCAATATTAGCTTGGGTGTACAATTCTGTTTATAGAGACAGTCACCTCCTAAATTATAGAAACTGTAGAAAGGCCAAATATTTCTTTAAACTGTTTTCTGTATACTCTATACATTATAGACATATACTGATCGTTTAAAACAACTAATAGCTCTGAACATCTATTCTTGGTTTGAGTCCTCAGTTGCACCTTTGAAGTCTGCATTTGTTGTACAAACAAACAAAAACACAAAATAATAGTTGTCTAAAAAAGTAAAGAAGGACATTTTGAACCTGGTAATAGAGGGAAAATCAATAAAAGCCATTGCACCAGCATTGCGCACAGCCATTAGTACTATTAGGTGTGTGCAGGTATATCAAAAAAAGACATGGAACAGGACAACCAAGGACATAAACAGCAGCTGATGACAAACATATTGTAAGAAATGTGAAGAACTTCCCCAAAATAAGACTCAGGGACATCACAAACAAGGTATCACAGTCGACTGTCTAAAGACATAAACTGCAGAAATACCAAGAAAGTCCATGACATATTATGCAAACTGACTGATCAGCAATAACAATAAGAATGTCAGAATTTTTACAGAGATGGACCACAAAAATTTTGATGTCAAGATAAACCTCTACAAAAGTGATGAAATTTCCAAAGCATGGACAAAGTAAAGAGCTGCCCATGACCCAAAACTTGTAAACTGTCATGGTTTGCAATTAAATGTGGTTTCTGCAGTAGGCTCGCTAATCTTTATAGATAATGTAACTCATGATGTTAATCTATAATTTTAAGAATGACCCCAATCCCCAAACCCAAAAAGAGGAAAAAGGGGGAAAGTTTAAGATTCGCCGAGTCAATTGCAAGACCTTAACCTGAATTGTTTCCTGCATTGCATTTTACTGAGTTTAAAAGTCCCACCGGGGGGGGCCCCCCCCCCCCCTCACACACACAAACACACAACAAAAAACAAAGCTACAAAACAAGTCTGGAAAAGCGTCATTAAGAATGTAACATTTAGATGATGTCAGTTCATTGCTGCATAATGATGCAATTAGCATAATGCAATTATCAGGGGAAATGCAATCAAATATTAGTTGTTGTTTACTTAAAATTTCTTTAAAATGATCCCTTCCAGTGCTTATACATATTTAAAATGTAGTTATTTCACCACAAGTGCCATGTTCTAGATAATTCAACTAGGGCTGAAACGATTCCTCGAGTAAATCGATTACAAAACATTATCGAGGCAAAAGCTTCGTTTAATTAAATTTAAAAGCTTGTGTTATGTTTTTGCGCAATTGTTGACAGCACGCGTTTGACACAGCGCGCTTCCGGATGCAAGCCGCCAGTAAACACCAACGCAGAAGAAGCGCTTGCGTCACCCACAAAGCGGAAAAAGACGCAAACAGTTAGCTGGGTATTGATTTGAGGGAGCGCTCTGTTGCGGGGCTGCAAAATGGAAGGGAGCGATAAAAATATCAGCGAGGCCAAGAGAAGAAGAAAGCAGCAAGAGAAAACGACAGAAATTGTCAGTAAAGGCTTATGTTATGCCTGAGATGTAGATTTTGAAACTTTTAGTTCTGAAAGTTTAGTTGTACAACTTAGTGTTTTTGTATAATTATTTATTTTAATGTGTGTGCCTTAGTTTTTTTTAATCATTGAAGTCATTTGAAATACCTTTTTTTTCATCCGAGAAATGACTTTAAAATAAGAATGTATGGTGCTGTAATGCACTTAATTAATCTCAGTCAACTTTAATACCCCTATAATATCTCACCTACGCGGTTTTGCGCGGTGGCCGGAAGTAAGGTTCTTCATGATTCACCGCAAGTTTTGGCGCTGCGATTATGTTTCCATCTTTCTGTGCGAAAAATGAAATGTTTAAGCCGCCTTAAAAACATGTTTAATTTTTGTTTGCGGAACGTCGGCGGGCAGGCGCGGCGGCTCACGGCGGCTAACACCGCATGTCACTGCGAGTCAAACCGCATAGGGGGGATAGGAATGCTGCATGCATCTAAAAAATAAAAGTAGATTTTTCTAAAAAGAAAACCAATTAATCTGTGTTTCTCTTATATATTTTACATTGCTGTTTAATTAAGCAAAAGTGCATTTGATCCGATTACTCGATTAATCAATTACATTTTTGGTAGAATACTCGATTACTAAAATATTCGATAGCTACAGCCCTAAATTCAACACATATAGATGTATATATTAAGGAATAAAAGCCGACATTCTAATCTAAGGACTTATCTTTTTATCTAAAACCCAAATGTATTTGAGATGTCTCCCAGGATCTAAAAAACTAATTTCGCATTTAGAGTAGATGAACTGGAGGTTGAAAAATGGCTTGTGAATGGTGTGAGTGACTTACTTTTGAAGATTGTTTCTTTTCAACCAGAGGACATAACCAAGAAGAACAGCAACCAGCCAAAAAAAAAAAAAAAAAGGACCCAACACAGTTCCAGTCTTTTTGGCTGAATGCCCTAGATAAAGATAAAGATCTGAATCATTTTCTGCTTTAAGGTGGGTTTAATCATAATATATACAGTTCCACTGACATCAAAATTGCATGGATGCTTTTGTCAGGGATTTCCAGTCTTTTTGTGTGCTGGTGGAGCTACAGGTTTTCATTTCTACCAGCAAGACAGAAAACCTTTGTCATACTGGTGCACTAACTTTGGACTCTTATTCTAGGTCAATCCTGCAAACCTGGATGCATGGGAAAAGGTGCAAAACCGTTGAAAAGGGCCTGGAACTGAATTTGAAAATGTCCATGTGTTTTGACAATAGTTAATTTATTTTCACAACTGTATAATTTATGTCTATTTACTGTATGTTTTTCTTTTAATACATTCACAATTCTAAACAACTTAGAAGCAGTTATTAAGTACACACAGCGTTGTTTAAGATAACATATAACAAAAATACTTACATTCAGAAGGTGTAATTGAGAATCATCTGTAAAGCAGAAAATGTAAATATATATATATATATATTTATTTGTAAACTGAGAAATGTTTTAAAATATTTTTTCTACTCCATTACTATTTTATATGTGCAATTTAGTAAGTGTCAATATTTCGTTTGTGATACATCTCTTCAGAATGATTTTAGCAATATACTCACAGTGACAGCTAATTGTCTTCTGTGAAAAAGAACAGACAAACACAGTCATTATATCTCATCAGTTAAGGAGGGACATAGTTTGCATATTATCTATGTTCTCAATCACATCTGGATTTTATTAAGAAGGACTTGATCTAGAAGGCATAAGGTACTCTGATTTAGTACTGAGAAATAAAACATAATGTTGTGCTGTTCTACTATAACTAAATAAAATAGTCAATGATGTGGTGGTGTGATGCACTGATACTGATATCAACATTGGGCATCAGTCCAATTCTGTGCTTATGTGCTCATTCTGATACTATACCCAATATGAATTTACTGCACAGTTGGACAGTTATCATCTCAATCCAACAAAATACGCAAGGATCCTCCTCTTCTTTTTGTTATCCTCATCTTTTTGTTTAATGTCAAGTAGTGTTCATCCCCACTTTATTACTTCGTGAATATCATGTCCGGATACAGTTATCAATTTGTGGTGTAAAACCACACTGACCCATTTAGGGTAGATGATTGGTTTCTGCATTCGATATGTGTGCAAATATAGCCAGTGCATTGCACTGTAGGTAATCATATCATGTTGTCCACCTGTTAAGTTTTCATGTATGGGTATGTATTCTCAGTTCAGGAGAGTGAGTGATGGAACATTATTCAGATAAACTCACATTTTATAAAATACAAACCTACAAAACTGACTAGCCAGCATAAGTTAGCATGTTAAAGGAATTATTTACCTCCAGTTTACTAACCCAAAAACGCATAAAACTTTATTAATTACTCACCCCAGCATGTGCACTCCAGTAGGTCACATTCTCGTAGCAACTTTTAAAGTTGACAAAAGCAGGACCTCGGCTCTGGACAGTGGCATTGTTGAAACTCTCATGGTTGGCCTCAACAATACCCTAAAATTTTTCATTTTAGTATTTAAAAATGAAAGGATTAAGATTTATGTGTTAACCCACTACCATATAATTATTTATGCAATTTAATTTCAGTCCACAGCATTTAATTTCAGTCCTGATCAGTGGCGGCTGGTGCAAAAAAAATTGTGTGTGGGGGTGGGGGGGGGGGTGGTACTCACAGGGGTACTCGCCGGTAAATAGCCATTTATTAGGTGATTAAGAATCATTACTACTAGTATAAAATAAAGGCATGTCACCAGCTCCGCTTGCCATAAGAAGTGCTGGAAAAGACTCGTTGAGAATGGTCCAATCACATGAGCCCAAATATTTTAAAACAATATTTATTCGCTAAGAACAAAAGTGGGAGGGTTCGACAAAAGGATGATTTGACAAAATCCAATCAGAGCTCAGCCTCAAGTCACATGCTTTTCAAAAATGTACGTGCCTACATAGACACTCGTTTGTCTGGCGTCCCGCGTACACGAACACAATTGAACGTAATACGGTTTAGATTTTTAAATGGCAAATAAACTATATTAAGAAATACACCGGAATATTGTGACTAAATTACTTTATTTAATTTTTTAAATGAATAATTATTATGTTAAATAATTACATGTTAAAGTAGCATTCTTCTCTGCCTAACTTTAAGGGGGCGGCGCCACTGCGCCCTGTATTGACCGGCCGCCACTGGTCCTGATAAGTGAACGACTAAACTTACTTGCAAAACCAAACTTATTTGTATTTTTTTAATTGTATTTTATTATTGCAATGGAATTAGTTAACATAAATAACACAATGACTTAATGTAATATTAAATAAAAGGTTGTGGTCAGTATTAAACTAGAAGCTGACCCTAAAAATACTGAAATAAGAAAAACAATAATTGCTTTGGATAGCTTTATTTACGAGGTTAAAAATTTATATAACAAATATACTGCACATTAAATATGATACCTATGCACTGCATGGGGGGGGAAAAACTTGCTCACTCTTACATTTTGTGCAAATTAGTCTGATTTCAAAGAATTCTTAAGAGAAAAAAAACGGGACAAAACGGCAACAAGGAGACATAATTGAGATGAGTAAATTATACTCACATTTACTTGCCAGTAGTATTCCTGAGAGACAGGCAGTGTTTCATTAATATGAAACCTGGTCGTGCCGTTAGGATATTGCTCACCATAACAAACTCGCTCTTCTGTCCGAGCAAGAAACAGAACTGACGTGCAGATTGCTGTGCATAAAAAAGCATTAAGTTATTTAAAAAAAAATATTATTATTATTATTTTTTTTTACAGGAAACCTTAACATTAAGAATGGGCTGCTTTTAGTCAGGATGTGGCCCAGAAGTTGACAGCATGACAAGACGCAATTGCAGATAATTAAAAATGTATGAAATTCTTGTAATTGTGCATCAGTATACTATAGTAACATCTGACAAAAAGATCTAAAAACTGTGGAGCAGCAAACCTTGGGAATATGTATTTAAAACTTTGGGCGACGCCTGCGTATCTGCCCTGCATGCTGACCCATCATCAATACTTACAGGTCAGCCACAAAGCGCGTGGGCACATCCCGCTCTGAATCCGGGATCTCTCACTGTGAATGGTCAGTTTGAAGACTTTTTAGACACCTTTAGCGATATTATTTCCTAAAGGAGTCGAACAAATCCAAAACATCCAGAGGAGACGTTACGATGCCTCAATAAGTTGTTCCAGAAGCAGGTACGTTTTCTAAGCCCCGCCTCGGGATCAGAGGGGAGAGAGCGCGCGTTCAGCAAAAGTCCACCCACGGGAGATCGCGTAACACGCTTCTACGGAGCGCGGTAAAGGACAAAATGGACCTTGTTACCGTTTTTTACCCTGGAATAGAAGTATAGCAGTTTTGGTAGGCGGAGGAGTGTATGGGAGACCGTAAAAAAAAAAAAAAAAAAACTTGCTCTGTGTGTAACTCTTGTAAAAGAAAAACTATTCAAGGAAAATGCGTGTTCAACCTTTTGACTGGTGGTGTACCTATAAATCCACCCATCCATCCATCCATACATACATACATAGAGCTGTGAAAAAGTATTTTTAATTATATTTATTGTATTTTTTGCAATAACATTTTCAGTTATTGCAATCAAGTCATTGCAAAAACTGCCCATGAGCATTTCATGTTGCTGTGAAGGAATTTTGGTCCACACGTTTTCATTAATTTGGTTAATATATATGTTCATGTGTATATTTTAACAAATATAGGTTCATATACAATACCTTGCAAAAGTTTTTCACCCCCTTCGCGTTTGTTTTGGTGCAACCTGGAATTTAAATAGATTTTTTTGTGTGGGAGGGGTTTGTACCATTTACACAACCACTGAAGGTTTGAAGGTGCAAAACTATTTTTATGGTCATACTATAAGCTGTTATTCACTATTTAGATAAAACTTTCTTTTTAATCCTTTTTATTTTTTGAGGCAATGACTTGGCCACAGCATGTGGAATAAATGGCCAAAGCAAAGCCACTACATCCTTCACGCGTTTCTGTATATTATAGCCTAACTATGAATATAAGACAGTATCCCTTAATCGCTGAGATTATGCCAATCCGTCAATAGAAAGACTCGATTCTGAGAAAATACACCTTATAGGGATTAAACCGGAAATGTGTCAAACACCACTCTATACAGTATATATGCTTATTATATTTAAAATAACACAATTAATTTTTTTTAAGTCATGGGGAACCATTAACCAGTCCCGGGGGGGGGGGGGGGGGGGG
>JAAGKR010002417.1:55366-75766 GCA_011419295.1 Clarias macrocephalus
GGGTGCTCTGTTACTTGCCTTTTCATATTTGCAATTTAGATTTCATTCAACTACTTACTTTAGCTACTTACCTACATATTAAAAGATACATTGGTATTACACATTATTATATGTCATTATAATAATAATAATAATAATAATAATAATAATAATAATTAATAATATTATTATTATATTTGGTGTAGTGATCATATGAATGTTTATATTGGTTAGCAATAGTGATCTGCAATCACGCACAGCAGGTTACGCAATGAAAGACAAATTATTAAATCATTGAGTTAGTTAACTAACCATAGTATGCATTTAGTATTTAGCAATTAAAACAGTTGAATCAGACAGTTATAATGTGCTTTGCTTTTGCTTAGCATTAACTGTGGCTTTTATGCCTGCAAAATTATGCATTCAAAGTGTGGAAATGAAAAAGTTGATCTGCTTGCAAATTCAGTGTGATAGTAATTTTGATGCTATTTATAGAAGTTCCCTTTCTTGGTACACAGTCAGACAATCAGACAGACAAGCTCACACAAGAGTACAACAATATAACTGATACCAACATAGCAAATTGCATTTTATTTTAATTTATTTTATTTCTCCAGTCTTTACTGTTACATAGTTATGAAAGAGTGCACAAAATGGCTGCCCACACAAAAATAATGTTCACAAAATGTTTCCCCTGGCTGCCCTTGGTAGGAGTGTCTGAGCTAGAGATAATAAAAACAATAGAAATGCAACTGTAGTGTCAACTCAGGAAGTTTCCTTAGCATGTGGCAGAGCATGAAGTTATCTCAACACTTCCTGAAGGCTTATAGGGTGGGTTAAAGAAGATGTGCAAGATTCCAATTTTGATTCCTTTGATAGTACATCTACTATAAATGAAATAACAACAACAACAACAACAATAATAATAATAATAAATAGTGATAATAAATTTGACTGTTTCACATCTCATGCTTCTTTTCGCATTCAAGGTAAAATGATAATTTTCTAACTGTGTAGCTTAACTGTAGGACTACACGATTTGATGAAAAAGCAAAAATCCTGTTTCCATTATTTTGAAACATAATACTATCAGATTTAAACTGTGATATTTAACTATCAAATGCATCATTTTGTATTTAAATGTATTTATCCAGGTTAACATTTAGGTTTCAGGTTTGTCTTATGTAAGTATATTGTGGCAGTTTTGGGTAGCATGGTAGTAGCTTGACATTAAGGCATTACAAGCAATTTCCCCTTGGGGATTAATAAAGTTCTTTGAATCTTGAATCTTGAAGTGGGATCACAAGGGTTTAAGTGGGTATAAGGAATAATGCAATGACGCAACGTCTGTTACGGTTGTATACTGAGTGATTATATAGATCCTTGTGGGTTTCCTTAGGGGTTCACCTCCTTACTGTCATTTGCAATAATAAATTAGTAATGTTCCTAAAGGCTCTTATTTTCATTATTAATCATCGTGATGAGTTCTACTGTTGTTTTACTGTTTCAGGTGTTGATTTCACTAAGCATTTAAGTGATCTTCCATCACGGTCGTTCAGGGTGTTTTTCTAACCACGTTTCTAATTCAGGTGGTGATTTGTATAAGTTGTTTTTCATTTTAACAGTTACACATAAATTTAACTATTTTTATGTTGTTTGCTTTTGTAGCCTTACACAGTGCAACCATGATATATCAGTTTAACTAATAAGTTATATTAGCGCATGATAAGTAATTTATTTTATTGTTGCATGTTACAGCAGAGTCCACAAAATGGCTGCCCAGGAAAAGACTGTAGACAAAATGGATAGTTGCCCTTGGTAACAATAAGAAAGTGGGGACGTGCACACTACAACTCAGACAGTGTCCTTAGAGCGTGACAGAGCTTAGAGCTATTAGAACACACCCAAAAGGCTTGCAAGAGAAACATTCTCAAGTTCAAGTTCAAGTTCAAGTAGGCTTTATTGTCACTTCAACCATATACAGTTAGTACACAGTGAAACGAAACAACGTTCCTCCAGGACCAAGGTGCTACATACAACATAAATTTACAACATAGATTAACAGAAAGACTAAACTAGTTAACTAAGAGACAAAATAAATTAACAAAAAAACTAACTAGCCAACTCTATAGATAGAGGAAGACTATCTACTGGTTTTTATTTATTTATTTATTTATTTATTTATTTATTTATTTATTTATTTTTATATAAATACACATAACAGACATCATAAAGTGCATGTGCAAATGTAAACAAGAGCAGTAGGTGACAAATGTAAACAAGAGCAACAAAGTGACAGTGCGACAAACACGACATAACATAATACTCAGTGGTCTTGAGGTAGTGAATTGAGGTGGTGGAGAAACAGTAAACGTTCCTTAATGTAGCAGCAAGGATGTAAAAAGTTAGTGCAAAAAGAATCCAGGTTTAGTGAATATTGTGCAGAAGAGCATTTACAGGTTGGTGTGTACGATAGTCTGTTAGTGTAGATCAGTGTGTTTGCGCTTCTACTTGTGTTGCAGCTGCAACAACAACAAAAACAACAAATACAATTATAATTACTAAACAAATTTCAGCATTATGTTAGTAAATGCTATTGTGTTATTAATTGCATATATGATATGAAAAATTTAAACCAGGATTGTCTGTATTGTGAGCTCTCCACAAAGTTTCTCTTAATGGTAAAAACAAACAAACAAACAAAAAAAAACTTCACTGTGAAACATAATTATCATAGTTTCCCTATGTAGAGAAACAAGCAGGCAGCAAAACAGATACAATGCAAGACTTAGACACAAACACATTACTTGGTGAAACACGTCAAAGGACGTATCTAACCGTACTTTCCCCTCTGTTTTACACTCTGTCATACTGTTTCCACTATATGTATTCACATTTGTCTAGGCCGTACAGACCCTGCTTTGTCTAATGTAGCTCAGTGGTTCTAACTGCATTCTTTTGCAGTTGCCTAAATAAATATTTGAGTGGGATGGCAGTAGAGCCTCAGAGTTCTGCTTTAGTTGAAGAGGAAGCCAGGATGGAAGTAGCTTGCTATTTAATGATTTCAACTACAGTGAAAGTTTTTTTTTAATGATAAATTATTGTTTAATTATCTACAAATGATTAAGCACAAAATTAGTATCATACAAAAGCAAAACACGTCAAGGCTTAATTGTCTAATTATTACACTTATTTATTGACTGAACAGTTTCATTTACTGAAAAACAAAATAAAAGCTATCGTCAGTTAACACATGTTACAGAGTCCCAATTATGTACAGTTTATTTTGTGGTAATTTTTGGGAAGCCTCATAGGTATGTTTTGCATGTGTACATACAAAACACAATTCTAAAAAAACTCACTATAAAACACTATAAAAACACTTCAGCTTGCTTTATTCTTATTTTAATTTATATTATTTTCAGTTAGAAATCTATGATTTAGACATGGTAGGGTTAAGGGCATTTGGATAAAAGTTGCAGTTTGTTGGAGACCCTTCTCTGTTTTGTGAGTTAAAAGTTAGACATCTACAGTGTTACAAAAAGCAAGCATTACTGGTGCTTGTAATAAAACACCAAACTCTCTATTGTTAATATAAACCCCAATTCTATTGAAGTTGGAACATTGTGGAAAAACATAAATAAAAACAAAAGATAAAGACAAGATAAGCAATATTCAAACTGATAAACTTGATTATTTCAATATTCACTTATTTTAAATTCGATATTTAAAAGAGCTAGGGCAGGGGTATTTTCACAAATGTGTCTTTCCTTTTGACAATACTCGATAAGCATTTGGAAACTGAGGACACTAATTGGTGAAGCTTTGTAGATATAATTGTTTCCCATTCTTTCTTGGTGTATAACTTCAGTTGCTCAACCATCTGGAGTCTGCGTTGTCATATTTTGCACTTCATAATGCACCTCACATTTTCAAAGGGAGACAAGTCTGGACTGCAGGCAGGCCATTCCAGTATCCGCACTCTTTTACAACGAGGCCACACTGTTGTAACACATGGCTTTAACATGTAACATGTGGCTTGGCATCGTCTTGCTGAAATAAGCTGGGATGTCCTTGAAAAATCTGTCCATCTTAGATGAGTTCAGGCCCAAAGCAGTCGGAGGCGTTTCTGGGTGTTGTTGATGCATTACTTGCGCTTTGCATGGTACAGTTTTAAATTGTACATGTTGTGACAAACTGTGGTAACTGACATGGTTTTCCAAAGTGTTCCTGAGCCCATGTAGTAATATCCTTTACAGAATAATCTCTGTTTTAATGCAGTGCTGTCTGAGGGATTGAAGGTCATGGCCATTCAATGTTGATTTTTGGCCTTGCTTACATGCAGGGATTTCTTCGGATTCTCTGAATCTTCTGATGACATTATGGACTGTAGATGATGGAATACCTAAATTCTTTGCAATTGTATGTTGAGGAATGTTGTTAGCTCTTAAACAATGCAGTTGTAATTAGAAAAAAATGTAGAATGTAAAGTGGCGGAATTAATATGTGAACAATGAGCCAGAGGAAGCTGATGACTCATTGCAAAGTGTCTTTCAATACATGCATTAAAACATTCATTGAATTATTATGGATCTTCCAAATGAAACCTTGATTGTCTACAATGATGTCTAATGTTCATGTCCATGTCCGTCATGTTCAAAATGTAATAGTTGTTAGTGGAGAACACTATAATCAGTGGTATTCAGTGCTACCACATTTCAGATTAAACCATGCGAGAGGGCAAGCTTTATTTATTTATTTATTTATTTATTTAATCTGAGTATGGAGATAATTATCAGAATAAGACTACAATTATACTTGTATATTCTTTCTGCTGCTTCATGACCATATTTCTTACCATCCTTTGTGAAATGGAGTCTCAGGGGACCCATTTTGAGTTCAACTATTTTGTAGGCAACCATTTTGTGCACTCTAATGTATTTTCTTATCAGTTATATTGTTGGAACTACAATAAGGAAAAAGTCTGTGTGTACAAAAAAGTCATTTCTATGAATTGCAGCCGCCTACTAGCACAAAAGCTGAAGGCTGCTAAAGGCTAGCCTAGCCTTTCTTTAACCCCTAACAGTTAGAGGTTACCATACATTTGAGTGTCCCTATTTCTGCCTCTTTACCAGGTTATCTAAGGACATACTAAAAGTTCAATCAGACACAAAACAGAAAAGCTGTTTCTGGAGTTAAAAAAATTAATGCATAGCCTTGCAGGATCTTAAAAGCCATAGTCAAAGTTGAGGAAAAGCAAAGCACATTAAAAATATCAGATTCAGACCTATAGAGATATGTAGGGACAACAAACCCAATATCAACATGACATGATGCATGAATTAAAGCACTGGGGAGAACACTAAATGACATGTTGCAATATGTGCAATATGTGCAATAGCATTGTATCTTGCTATGGTTTTTTTGTGTAGGTAACTAGTGCAAAATGCCATCCATGTTAATAACATGCATGAGAACAGTGGCAGAGTGAGCAGAGAAATTTTTTTTCTTGAATTTCCTCGCATGCTTTTCAGTTAACTCTTGTATCTATTCTTCAGACAATAACAAAGAACCAATGCAGTTTTATTTTTTCCTCTTTCTCTTTCTGGCTCTCATTATACCAGCATTGGCCAATTAATGTTCAGGAGGATTATGAGAGGATTTCTCATTAAGCTATAACCATGAATCTTGCGTGGATAGTTCTGGAGCAGCTTCCATTATCCACACAAATGCAGAATAGGGAAAGGCGCTACTCGTGTCCATAAAGGTCAGAGTTAAGTTCACAAAGTTGTTTCTCAGGAATCAAGAGTCCAGCTGAATAAAACTCTGGTGTGCTACATACATCTGCTAAACATAAGGTGTAAGTTATAAAAGATGTATAACTTACACATCAAAAGGTGCTACTAAGCATCATATCATATCATATCTGAATATCCCAAATACTACACCCTAAAAAAATGCAACCCAAACTGAGTTGTTTTTAACCCAGCTGCTGGATGAATATTGGACCAACTACATGCTGGGTTAATTTAACCCAGCAAAATGGGTAAAATATTCAATCCAAATGCTAGGTCATATTTAATGCTGGGTTAATTCTACCTCACAAATAGGTTATTATTTTTTTTATGTTTTACATATCTATGGGTAAAACAGTTTAAACAGTTAAATTACTTTGATATACTGGTCTATTACAAAAAAAAAACTCTATGTTATATGCAATAAACAACACCCTATTAATTGTACAAATCATAGAAAAATCTTTATATTTATTTTTCAAAAGCACAAGATCAGATAATACAAAACAAGTTCAACATAGACATCATTACAATACTATTACTCAGAAGCACTAATGCCTGAGAGCAGCGCTGGTCATTATCTCCCAACATCAGGATGTAGGACATCAGGCCTTGACACTTCAGCCTGCTGGAGATATTCCACAGTGTCTGTTCCAAAGAAAGAAAGAAATTAAAGAAAGTAAAAGTTTATGGAAAAATTGAGAGGGTTGTCTAGTACGCATATTTGTAAGAAGATTAGTGTTTTGTAACACCTCAGCTTTTTATATGTGGTTGCTAACGCTAGCAACCTAGCTAAATGCTAGCGTCATGCTGGCACTACAGTTAACAGTTTAGCTTTCATTCATCACTTCACTATCTTCATACACCCTGCAAGCATTCTACAAAGAAAGCTAAAAAGCTCAGACATTTTTGCAGTTTCTTTCATACACAGGTGGGGTTCTTTGGTTTGACTAGCTAGCAGCCATTGTCAGCATGGATTTACAGCTAAACAAAAAACATACATGTTCTTCTATCACAACTGGAGTAACCTGCTTGGACAGTGTTCATTAAAGTGCTTTAAAACAATGTATAGCATTAAAACATTTTCATTTGTGCTGAAGGATCAGGATGATACAGTATTTATATAAACTTTATTATAGAAGTTATTGCTGAAAATAGAAAAAAAATGACCCATTTCACCAACTGTGACATTGGCTACAGTGCAAAAGTAACCTATGAGACTTAATACCTGACATTAATCAGGTCACGAATGTAAACTGTATGTAACTGTTTTAACTGGAATTAATCAAAATGCAAGGTCACCATGCAAGGTCGCTATTGTAAGCTTGTAAAACGTCTCAAGTTGAGGCTGGTTTGAGGCTGAAGGCGGAAACAGGTGAGACCAGGAAAAATGATAAGGTTTTGGGAAGGCTGCAGCAGTTCACATTGATCTGGTGCTGGGAATTAATAGAGGTACGACAGATAACAGGAAAAGAAATAAATGAACACTAGAAGCAAGGCAGACAAACAATAACAGAATCAAATCCACATGGTGAGCAATGGATAAAGACAAACAGTCCGAAAGGTCAGATGTCTAGTGAACATATAGTCCAAGGGGGAAAGGGCAGAGGCATGCTATAGCACAGACCAGGCTGAAAGTTTGAGTGTAACGTTATCACGGTAACAGTAAGGACAGTAATTTTTTATTCTGCTACAGCCACAAATGTCATAGGAAGCTATTTCAGTTTCAAGCCAATTTAGTTTGGATAAAATTTTGCAAAAATAATAAATCTGTCCTTTAGTGTTGTGACTAAGTGTGGATAGATTACATTTCACTTGGGTAGGGGATGGATCTCTGACTCATCAAAGAGAATCGTCCCAGTTTAGTTAAATAATTTACTATTAGTTAAATAATTAGTTAAATAATTTACAAATACCAATATTAATTAATAGTTTATAGTGAATAGTTAAAAACATGTTCAGTGTCATGAACAGCCTGCTTAGTCAACCTGGATTACTCTTGATGTTTTTTTGTTTTTTTTAAATAATTAATGTTTATATATTTTTTATGACAAGTTACTGACTCACTTCAGAGTGTAAATCAAACTTCATTCATTTATTTTATTTAATGGTTACACGTTCCTTTATTGTTAAATCCCACAGCTCTCTCTCTTTCTTAGACTCATGGAAAAAAAACCGTATTGTGTATTATGAATTAACACATGACTTCCTCTTTTCTTGCCATGCATCTGGAAAGAACCTTGTTTTTTTTTCCTAGCAAAAGATTTCATAACCTTCATACCGTTACTCTGTTTTACATGTCACACTGTTGTTTTACATTTCACACTGTTTTTCAAGTGTTGTAGCTTCTATACCTAAAAGAAAATACATACATTTTTACACTATTTTCAAATGTCATGGAGAACGAACACAACAGCCATATTTTCATGTGAACGTCTTTATCTATGCTATAAGCCAAATGTGTGTGGACACAAGTATGTGGACACCTGACCAATCACTCTCTTATTTGGTTTTTCATGATGTCATATTAGATTTAGTCCTTCCATTGCTGTTCTGAAAAAAAAAACTGTCTTCAATAAAGGGCTTCCTCTGTGGAAATAGCGTAAGTTTAAGCATTGTTGTTGGAGGAGGAATAATCTTATCTCTAATCGACCTACTTAATTGATGACTGAGACTGGGGCAATTATCTCAGCTCTGACATTTAACTCCTTGACAAATTAAAAACATTTTGACAACTTGCCACGCCTAAACAGCACATCTATTTCATAAAGAACAAAAATAAATAATAAAACTAATGTGCTATGAATCCTAGCTTAATTTTTTAGCAAAGCTTGAGGTTCACAATAAAATTGCAAAAAGAAATACAGTACAATATATAATTTAAAGAAAGTGCAGAACAAATAAAAAATGTATTCATATAGATCCTCACTGAAAAAAATAAGAAGTACAATTTACTCAATTTTTCTTTTGCAAGTTTTTGCACGCAGGTTTTTCAAGTAAATTTTACACTTGTGAAAATGAGTAAAATTTACTTAAGGAAGTTGAGTAAAACTAACAAATAAATATTACATATCACATGGCCTCTTTAAGTAAATTTTACACGTTTTATTCAGTCAATGTTACTTATTTTAAATAAATAAAATGAATCACTGTTACAATATAACAAAATAGTACTGTGACAATAACTCGATTGCACATTTATTAAAATCTTTATTTAAAGGCATTAACATGCCCATATATAAAGAAGATCAAAGCTTGATATTTAAACAGCTCAAGCAGCAATAAAGTGCAATGACATTTTTGATTATAAAATTTTTGCTTATTCAAGCCATCTGGACATAATCTTAACTAGAGCAAGTGCTCTGTAGCAAAGATAATACAGCTGACAGGATCCATATAAGAAATATATTCTGCAATATAGAGAACATAAAAAGTAGTAATTAGTAGTCTGGAAAAGACCATTTACAAATACATTCAAAATACTTTCACTCATCTAATGATGAAAGAAACAAGGCTAAACATAATGTGTGTTTTACACTATATTTTGAAGAAAAGGATTTGATAAGGTCACTGAAAAAAAACTTAACATGGGGGCATTCAATATAGACATGAAATGTTAAGAAGAAAGTAGTTTTCCTTAATGTGTTGCATTCAAATCTCGATGAAGTCTGAGGATTAAGAGCGCGCGGCATGTCTGCTCGGAACAGCGCCATCTTGCCCCCCCCCCCCCCCCATCCTCCCCAGTTCTTAACAGATTCTCATCTCTCAGATACAGTCCAGCACACTTCTTTTGTCATGTCACTGTGCGAATGTTGAAACTTTTGTCACGTTTCGTCATTTAAGAATCACTGTACTGTACAAGCACACACAATTACACATACCGAACAAAACATATACAGTATCAAGGGACAAGTCACGCGTTCAAGTGGTTTAGACGTCTTTTGTAAAACTAAACTGTCGTGTACATATGTGGTAGGAATCCCCGAACAACTGCACAAAATTGTATCTCAACGAAATTAAATGAAACAAAAACATATTTCACGGATAAAGTAAGACATTCAAGACGCGTCTTTACGTAAAACACGGAGATTTTAATATGTCGGACGGCGTAGACTAAAGATCATCAACTCGAGTTTCCAAATGTGCGGAAAATGTACAGAATTAAGCGATGACAACACACCAAGCACTGGGAGGGTACTTTTCATTTACCCGTGTAGGAAAATGCACGTAAACTGTTTGACAGCAGAATATCTCCTTTTTGGTTTTAAGATCAAATAAATTTAGCACCATTACAAACTGATAGACTATCTTGTGCATATTTTCTTTGAGTCACAATGTGAAAAATGTCAAAGGTCACAATATTATGTCTAAAAAATGTATTATATAGATTTTGTCACAATGGATAAATTATCTCGCATTTGGGTTATTAATTTATGCAACTGAATATCAGTTATACCTTGGTTGAGTTTTATTAAAACCATATAGCAAACTCATGCCTTGTTTGTGTTTTTATAGCAAGACACTGGCAGCAAGTTGAAACAAGAAAAAAAAAAGTGTTGAGCTTTGTTGCACAAAAAGTATTTTTAATTTAAAAAACTGTTGAAGATCATGAAAATTTTTAATAAAAAGGTTGGTTTCAGTTCAGTAGTTGACAACCTGTCCTTATCATATAACAGGCATGCATGGTATAGTGAATATTCATACATTGGTTGACTGAATATACATATCTCATCCCAAAGGTTATAACACAGTTCACAAATCCCAGTTGGGAACAGAATCATGGAAAATGGAAATTTTAACATGACAATGCATTGTGGTACTGTGACAGTGCAAAAGATAGGAGGACACAAGGATATTATGTGTTAGCTAACATGTTAGTTGCTGATGATGCCATAAGCAGGGTTGAAATAGGCAAATGATCGAATTGGGGGGGAGGGGGGGAGGGGCAGGGAATCCTAAAAGAAAAAAGGAAAATAGGTTAAAAAAAAAAAGAGAAAAGAAATAGCAACAAGGAGCATTGACATCAAGTAAGGTCAAGCTTTTGGAGAAGAACAAAATGGAATATAGATGATATAATAATATAGCACAAGAAAGCACATAGCATTTTTGTGGAAAAAGAATATATTTTAAAATATTTTAAAGATTATTTCTTACCTTGGCCTATTACCTCATCCACATTTTTCTGTAAATCATGAACAAAGTAAATGTATGAGCATAACTGGACAAAAACAATAAATGGCAAACAATTCTAGAACAGGTACTGATTTGACTAATAAACTGCCTGGCTAAAAAGGTCACACACATTAAGATTTAGTTTGACTCCCTTTGAGTTTGACTTGCCATGGTGTGGCCAATTCATATGTGAAAATTATTTCTCATGCTCCCAGAAACACCTTTTTTATTTTTATTATTATTATTATTATTATTTACACTTTACATGATGGAATATACCCATGCCATCAGGGAGAAAAAAGTCCATAACCTGGTCATTCAGTACCTTCAGCTTATCAGATTACTTCATTTTATTGCCACATAACTTTGCTGAACCTACTGTAGACCTGACCAACTGGAGCAACCCCAGATAATAACACTGTCTCCAGAGGATTGTACACTGGCCACTATGCATGATTGGTGCATCACATCACTCTAGACTAGTGTCTATTTAAACTTATCAGATCACATAACCTTTTTCCATCGCTCCAAAGATCAATCTTTATACTCCCTGGCAACTCAAATACCCTTACTAACAAGAGGTTTTCTTATAGCCCCTAAAGATGACTTGTTTTGGCCAGGAAGTGTACATCGATTTACTTAAAAATACCAATATTTTATACTTACTGTACATTACAGCAAGTGCAGATATCACCACCAGGCTTAGGGACACAGGTATAAATACAAACACCCAATTTCGATGGTGGGCTAAAAAGACATGCAAAATGGTCAGAAAGGATTTTATTGAGGATTATAAGAAATCCAATATTTCAGATTCACAGAGTTGAAGTGGATTTTAAGCAGGGAATGACAAAAAGTGATATACTGTATTTTGTAGTATAATAAGTATAATAATGTATAAAGTATAATGTAGTATAATAACTTTCATGCCAAGTTAATAAAGCCTATACACTCTAAAAAATGATTCTGTGATCTTGTAAATTGCATAGTAATAAAAGAGTTATGTTACCTTAATAAAATCTCTAAAAATGACATACATGATTGTTTGAGTTAGCCAAATCAAAATAAATGCCTGAAGAAACAACTATTAATTAATTACTATTAATTGTCTTAAATTACATTATAATTTAAGTTTATTTCACTAATAGAAATTGGTATCTGACTAACTGAATTATATATTTTTTACATGCACTTAATGTTTTTGATACATTTCAATCAAAATATTTAGCAATGGAGTAATTATACTAATTAGTTTCAAGAACTACAATCATCAATCATTCCAACTCAATATTCTTTACGTTTAACAACAAAAACTTAAATAATTGAGTAAATTGCCCCGTGCAAGTGCTCATGGGAAGTCTGGTGTAACAAGAAGCGAGGACACACGGACAAGAAGCACCTGGAACACTCCTTACAATTCCTGGTAAGTAACATGTTACTGAAATAATGACTCTGTCTGCATTCATACACAACTTTATAGTGTGTAAGTTACTGTTCTGAATCCTGTCACAGCCGCGCTCCAGAGCCAACGATAGCTGCCTAGCAATAGGCCAGTCCTGGTGTTCACTGTGATTTTACTTGTTTGTTCCAACCACCAAACTGCTCAGCTACAGCGCGGTTAATACAGATACTTTAAATCGGGTGTAAAAGGAGAGATTTGTTCGCTTAACACCGGGCAGCGTGCGCGTGCACGTCGTGCTTTCCTCCGGGTTTCTCGGTGTAGGCGGCCGCGGCTGTGCCGCATTATATGAATTTGTCCCGCCAAATGCGGTGTTTTTGCGCAGCCTACCGCCACTGTGGCGAGGATATACTGTAAAACTAGCATGTTCAAATAATTAACGCATTTGTAACGGTCCACCTCACAAACTGAACCGCGAGTCTGCGTGTTTCACTCCGACATTTTAAGGAGGAAACGCAGACCAAAGCGAGTTTAAACACCAGAGATGAGGTGCAGTGTCCGGGCTCTGGCAGTGTTTTATCCGTTACTCTATGTGAGTATTTAACATGATTAAACACTGAGCGCGCTGTTGTAGGAAACTGTTTGAAAAACGTAAATGCATCAACTGTGCGTCCAGCAGCAGTAACACTGCAGAGAGCAGAGCTCCGAGGCCAGGAGAGGCAGGCAGTTTGATTAGCAGTGTAATGCTGCATACTTTTGTTTAAGCAAATAGAACTTCAAACTTTTTACTCAAGTTAAAATCCTGAGTAGATGATGTTCTAAAATTTATTTTGAAGTGCAAAAGTACCACAACTACTCCACAAACATTATTGAATTACTAGTACTAGTAACTAAAGCTGTGAAATATAACAATTAAGTAGTACAACATTTCTCTCAGAATCTTAATTGGAAGAAAGTAACAAAATGTAAATATTGAAGTGCAATATGTTATGTATGTTGTGATATGTAAGTAAAAGAAACTAAGACTGATTTTCAATTGTTTTATTTTTTGTGCATGTGAAACGTTATATATTTTCAATATATCTTTCACAGCACCAACACCACTAAAGAAGAGAAGTTGAATGGAGATAAAACAGGAGGTAAATGTCAACCATTTTAATGTTACAGAAGTATTAAACATGCAACCACTGAATCAAAGATAGAAATGAAAACGCTTTAAATATTTCACTTTATCTAGAATATACGAATTTCCCCCTAGAATATACTGGATTTTCCATTAACTAAAGTAAAAAAAAATTATATAGTTTATTTTAATGCGTAAATAAAGTATAATTTTTGTACACGGGACAAAGACATGTACAAGGGATGTTCAAATCAAAGCAGGACCTTTGATTGTGCAGAATAACAGAACACACTCATAAGAGTTAAAGCTTTCTATATTTCTCTCTAAATTTTTTCTCTATATATGAGGTTGTGCATGGTTCTGCAAAAGCAAAATGTCTTTGATCATAGCAGTCCGTTTTTCATAAAACCATTCCACTGGAATATTCACCGGAATAACTGCAATGGGCTGTTACGGGGTGCGGGATGGAGACCCGCACCACGCGATGTTTTTAATTATAAGAGCCCTTATGCTGGGCGTTAGAGTGGGTCACTGAAATAGGAGTTAGTGAGAGTGCTTGTGATACACACGGGCAGACCTTCCCGTTTGGAGATAGCGTGCGATTATTAATTAAGGAACTTAAAAGGAAAATAAATGAAAAAGTGAAAACACAAAGTAAACAGAGCTCCGCCGTCTACGCGAGAACGGTGTTCACCCTTACCGAGGACGTTTGTGTGTGTGAGAGAGAGAGAGAGAGAGAGAGAGAGAGAGAGTTTGTGCTTCGTGCACTAATACACCGTACTCGCCGGCGTCTTAAACAGCTGTCTGTCTGTCTTTTCTTTTCTTTTCTTTTCTTTTCTTTTCTTTTCTTTTCTTTTCTTTTCTTTTCTTTTCTTTTCTTTTCTTTTCTTTTGCCCTGATACCTTCACCGGTGCTACCTAAATGATCGCACGAAGTGCGCCGGTATTAGGATCCTTAAATAAACACGCCGTCAGGTGTGGCTTATTCAGGCTGATTGCCTGACGGCGCCGTTGCCTAGCAACCATGTGTATAAATGGCCGTGCTTTTGCCTGTTCAGAACTCCGCGTGGTAACAGCTTGCGCACCTGCCCGTTCTGAACAGTTTAAACACGGCTCTGCCCCTCGCGCGACCCGCGTCGTTACAGGGCTCTGTAAAATCAAATCGGTTTTACGTCTTTTTTACAGAAAGTCCCACTTTGACTTGAACACCACTCGTAGATCAGTGTGATTTATTAGTCCAAAAAGTATGTATTTGAATGGAAGTACTATTTTACTAGTCTGGTAGGTTTTACAGTAACAGTCACACTTGTACTTACTTATAAACTATTGTTCCTTTTTTAGGTGCCAGCTTATGGGATGTCAGTGTAAGCTCTGCACATTTGTCGCATAATCAAAAGGAACTTCCATCATTATGGAGTGAACCATGGTACCTCTGGTCATGGATATTTAGTGTCCTGTTTTCATTTAGACTGTATTTCTAAAGTGTGAAGGTGTCAATGTTTCAGATTTCAAATGTGACTCATTAGATTCTAATACAAAAGTCTAATTTCCACATATTAACTGTATAATACTTGTGGTAAAGTATTGTTTGTGAGACTGTTTTCTAATAAGATCTATTCAGCTCATTGCTTATAATCTTGTTACCTGTCATTTGCAAAGTAAACCAAGTTTTAGTGACACGAGTTTAGATCTCATGTCTTGTCAAATTTGTCAAATAAATGTTTAATTAAAATGGTAATGTGTATATCGATTCTTTGTTCATAATCTGGTGTCGTTAGATACAGTAATTGACCTGAATTCAAATACTCCTTGAGTAAAGGGTAAACAGTTAAAAAAATAAAGTAAGTGCAATTTCAATTATATCTACTCAATTATTTTACGCATGTACAGACACAACGGTCTATTGTTATCCTGGGGGAAAAAAACACGAAATTCCCAAGTACAAAAAGGATTAGTTGATTCTTATATTCTACTCACGTTCTCCATCATTGATTCGTTCAGGGTTTTCAGTGATTTGGTTAACAACTGCAGAAAGTCAGAAAAGATCAATGAAATAGTGTGAGACAACATTTAGTAAAAATGAAAAGCAAATCTGGCGGCACGGTGGTGTAGTGGTTAGCACTGTTGCCTTGCACCGCCAGGGTCCGGGTTCGATCCCCAGGCTCGTTTCCCGTCTCTGTGTGCATGGAGTTTGCATGTTCTCCCCGTGCTTGGTGGGTTTCCTCCGGGTACTCCGGTTTCGTCCCACAGTCCAAAGACATGTAGGTTAGGCTAATTGGCTTTCCCAAATTGCTCGTAGTGTGTGAATGAGTGAGTGTATGTGTGTGTGTCTGTGCCCTGCAATGGATTGGCACCCTGTCCAGGGTGTACCCTGCCATGTGCCCGAAGTCTCCTGGGATAGGCTCCAGGCCCCCCCTCCCCCCCCCCCCCCCACCATTTGAGAAATATATAATAAGAATAAATTAGTACTCACTCATGTAGCAAGACAGAAACACATCCTGAAAAAGAAAAACAGTGAAAGCTGCTTTATCAATTAAATTTTACATTAAAATAAAAGGTGCATGTCACATCAAGGCCATCTAATTAGCTATGACTTAATGTAATCATGCTATTACACATGCTACCTTTGGGGTGATGCAGTGTACTTTTACGAGAATTTCAGGCCTGGTACATTGGACTGCTACATTTAGAGATGGATTAAGTTCATCAATTTTAATGTCATCCTAAAAGAAAAAAAAACATGACAATGAGTTGAACATGACAATAAGTTCACTGCACTAAAATGGCCCCCACAGTCAAACACCGTATTAATATGGTGTTCCTAATTATCCTTTAGGTAAGTGTACATATACAGTACTTAATATGGTGTAGTATGATAACTCAATTGATATAGAACTGTCTGTTTATTTGAATAAAAAGGTGATATTTTTAATTTACCTTGTCTCTTAAACTCCAATAACAGCTTTTATACTTTTCATAAAATGCAGCAGTGTTCAGTGTCGCGTTGCCCGTGCTGTCACAGGTGGCGTTACTGTTGACAGAGCAGTCTGAAATCAGAACGATTTGAAAATTATCAACCACAAGTGTTATTATGTGTGCATTTTATATAACCACGACAGTTATTATTTCTGATTAGATTATTAAGGTTGTGGTTTGGTGACTCAGTGGTTACAATATGTGTTGTATGCTGAATAGCATTGCCTAACCGCCCACAGTGTATGTACCTTGTGTACGTGCGTGTACAGTACGTGTATGCTTGAGCCCTGCCATGCGCTCTGAGTTCCCCAGGATGCCCCATCCTCCGCAACCTTGTGTTTAATAATAATAAAAAATGCTTCTACCTCTTTATTTAAGCACACGCCTAACTCTGGTGACGGTCACAGTGGCTCCGTAGTTAGCACTGTCGCCTTACATCACCAGGGTCCGAATTTGAGTTTGTGCATGGAGTTTGCATGTTCTCCCCGTGCTTGGTGAGTATCCTCCCACAATTGGCATTCCTAAATTGCCCATAACCTGGGCAGGGTGCACACCCTTACTCACACTGCATACCCCGCCTTGTGCACTAAGTCTCCTGGGATTGGCAGACAATGTATAGAGCTGTATTGATTCGTGAGTGATACACTGGTAATGAAAATAAAATAAATAAATAAAATTCTGCTGTTGGACCTATGGTGAAAAGATCATTTACACTATACAAAGATGCTACACGGAATTTTCTGACAAAGACAGTAATAATTCAAATTCAAATTTTTATTTGTCACATACACAACCATACACAGTGTGATGCGCAGTGAACACGACTGTTGACCTTGAAAGAAAATGGGAAGTAAGGAGGCATACATGCTTAGAGGAAAGAAAAAAAAAGAAAAGAAAAATATATAAAATCTACCCTCTTTCGTTACAATAAAGTAAAAGAAAGTGTAAAGAAATATGAATAGAAATATGCAAAGTACATATGCATATATAAATATGTACACATATTTATATATGTTTATAAAAAAAACTGTATAAATAAACTATTAGGTATGGAATATGCAATGTGCAGGCAGCAGCAGTACGGTGTAGTCATGGAGTGTGCAATAGAATGATGAGCATTGGCGATCTTTAAAGTGCATAAATGCATAAACTAATAAAGGCGATAATGAAGAGCAGCAATAAAGGCATGGACTACTTGCTGAATCGGTTTACTAAATGCGCGCAGTGCGGCAGGATCATTTGTTAAAGCAGCACACACCATTACAACTCGTTACTGAAGTAAAACCTGTGCCAAGCTAGTGTGCGGATCGGATGGCCCGAAGAGCCGCCCCTTCTTCGGGCGCAGCCGAAAGACCAACAAATACTGAAGACAATGGAACTTATTTCAAAAATTACATCTGCGCATGAGTACGGGTCAGGGTCTCTATCATTATTTGCGAATTAATATTTCCCGTGTAAATTTAGGTTGCAAAAAAAAAAAAAAAAAAACGAAAATAAGGTTATCTGCAAAAAAGAAATAACGGTACTCACGTGTACTTGCATGACAGCATTTCACAAACAGAGTGAGAAACGCAGGAAGCAGAAAGGAGAAAAAAGGATGACGATCGGTCCTCATATTCAGCGAGATAAGATGTAATCGTCCGAAGTTGCAAGTTCTGATGATGAGCAAAAAGTGGTACACAGAACAAAAACAAATGGACACCCGGCACCCGAGTTAAAGAGTTTATTAGTTACTCCCGCCCCTCTCCGAATGTTACGCATACAGATGAATGAATAAAACCGGAAGAGAAACGATCATACGACATCCTTCTCGCTGTTTGATTGGTTGATACTGGAGATTCGAGTATGAGTTTGAGTTTTCAATCAGCCTAAAAAATAAGGACATAGCTCTCTTTGTTGAAGACCTTATTTACCATCTCTTTTCAGTCCCAATTAACTGGACTATTTAAAAATAGTGAGTTACTTTGGACCCCGCATGTGTTTGGAAAATCAAAACAAAAAAATTCATGCCCTTCATTTACCCCCTTTCTTCATAGAAATCTTGGCTTGAACATGCCAGTTAGATTCTCTCCCTAAAAAAATCTGACAAAATGGCAAGTTCGGCTTGCTGCTGATTATTGATTTTGCCCTGCGGATATGATGACATAAATGCCTTTTTTTTTTTTTATTCCAGGAAGTCTGCCGCTAAATTTGGATTGAACACTGGTGCCACTCCTTGGGGTTTTCCTGAGATTTTTACGAACAACCTACAAGTGACCCACCGGATTCAATGGGAAACATAATTTCATGGGATTTTGCAATTTTCTAAAAAAAAAAAAAAAAAAAAAAAAGCTACGGTAAGTAAAATTTGCATAATGTTTTACAGTCATATCCATATGGAACATCCTATTAAATGATGCTTTGTTGTACTCGTGACCGTGAGTCTGAGCCATTTAACTTCAACGGTAATTGTTAACCTCTTTAGCTATTTTACATTTGTTGGAATTATTGAATTTAAATGTACATAGCATATATATTGTTCAAAGAGAGCGTAATATATTCCCTTAAATGCGTTCTTTACGCTACCGATTTCCTTGTATTTAAAGTAATAAATAAACAACGCTATTATACACAAAAAATATTTGTGGTTGTAATTTAATGATCAATTCACGAAGATTTAAATACATAAAGATGTATAAAGACTACAGTTTAATGCCACATGTTTTGAGTATCAAAAATGAAAATACAGTATCAGCAATGAAGCGAATAGACAAAGTTCCCTAAGTCTTTTACAAACTTCCTACTACTAATTATTTTGATTGTTTAAACCTGCTTTGCGACAATGTCAATTGTTAAAAGCGCTACAAATAAAATTGAATTGAAGGGAATTTAATAGACCCAGCTTGTGCAGCCCGCTCAGAGAGAGCTGGTACACCAGATCTCAAGACTTAGGTTCTTGTAATATGAAAGGATCAGAGCTGGTGATACCTCTTACAATTCTCTAATGCATAGCTTATTATTAATCGGACTGATATTAGGTAGTAATGCCCACTTCAGTGAAACAGTACTAATTATGTGGCGCATGCACGGTGGTGATAATGTAAATGACCAATTTTAAAGACCAATTAAAACAAAGATCCTAAGAAGGACAGCGGGGATATGACGCAAAAATATGTACTGTTGTCAAATTTCACTGGGTTCTTGAAAAGAAATAAAACTAAAATAATAAAATCCTCCAAATCTTCAACCCAAAGCTCGCAAAACATAATTTCAGCAAACACAAAAACAATGATTTATCGCTATTATTATTTTATTTTGGCACAATAATGAGTTGTTTATAAACAAATCTCTTCTAGTAATGTTTATATGAAAAAAGTAAAACAGTTATTCAATTTAAATAGGCATTTTAGTCAAATTAAACTGTTAACGTCATGGTTTAATGGATATACTGTGAATCTCGTTAAGGTCAATACAACCGATTACCAGTTTAGTGCTTTTTTTTTTAACCTAAAAGCTTTTTAAGGTTCCAAAATAAAAAAAAAATCTCGTTCAGGCTCTTATGGTCTGAATAATTGATATAACTAATAACGGAATATCTGAATAACTAGTAATAAAAAAAATTTGTGCAAGTGCGTTGCTAAAAAATTATGTCTTACTAATGTTCTCGTTTATGCTGCTTCTATCTATCTATCTATCTATCTATCTATCTATCTATCTATCTATCTATCTATCTATCATTATTATTATTATTATTATTATTATTATTATTATTATTATTATTATTGTTGTTGTTGTTGTTGCTACCACTACTACTTATAATAATAATAGTAGTAAAGGTCATAATCATAATTTCAAAAATATTTATTGTTTTCAAATTACACTGGATTCTTGAAAAGCCGTAATATGACCCCTAAAGAAACTAAAGAAATCAAAACGTCTAAAACATCAGTAGCAGTCTGGTCTTTCATGGGTCACCCT
>JAAGKR010002417.1:81542-94772 GCA_011419295.1 Clarias macrocephalus
TCCACTTCTGAGGATGTACCAGCGATCAAAGGTTTAAAAAGGCAACAGGGGCAAAATGCATAGCTCAAGATTTGTTCTATGCATTTTGCCCCTGTTGTCTTTTTAAAGCTGTCTCAGAGTCTTAGAGGCCGATCATGCTCTGTTTGTTAAAGCAGTGGAGGAGGAGGAGATTGAAGAGCAGTACATTCCCAGATGCTGAAGCTAGAGTGAAATAACCTTAGATGATCTGACAGATGGACAAAGACAACAATTGTTGGAGTGCTTACCCGATCAGCTCTTCATGGAGACACTGGATATAACAGACCTGGTTTATCACTCAATTGTCCTAAAATATCTCAAAGCCATCTGGCAGCCAGTCTAACGTGTGCCTGAGTAACTACTGCCAGCAATGAAGCAGGAGCTAGATCTTACGCAAGAACTGGGAGTATTTGAGCCATACAGTAAGCAGTGCCATTGTGTTCCCAAAAAGGGTTCCCAAAAAGGATGGCTCTCTCTGGTTTTGACTGGACTTCCAAAAATTGAACAGTGTCAGGAAGTTTGACCCTTACCCCATGGCAAGGGTGGATGATCTGGTGGAACGACTGGAAAGAGCTAAATATCTTACTACATTATACCTCTGCAAGGCATACTGGCATGTTCCTCTGGAGTCTAAATGCAAGGAGCTTACGGCTTTTACAACTCCCTTTGGGTATTAACAGTTCCAGGTTAATCTTTTTGGGCTTCACGGAGCCCCAGCAACGTTCCCGAGAATGATGAATCAGATGCTCCATGGGACGGAAACGTTTGCTGCAGCCTAACTTGATGATGTTATCATCTTCAGCAAAAGCTGGGAAGAAAACTTTGGACATCTTAAGGAGGTGTTTTAACCGGCTTAAGGCTGCAGGTCTGACAGTTTGCCATGACAAATGTACCCTGGCCAGGATAAAAACTCAGTACCTGGGTTTTGTGCTGGGACACAGGGTGATCAGGTTGCAAAGTCAGAAATGTTAAAGCCATTAAGAATGCAGAAAGAATTACAACAAAGGTTCTTGTCTCTTGTCTGGTTAGGACAGATGAGAGACACCAAAGCTTGAATCACCAGGTAATTCCTGGCCATTTCTTTCTATTGCCATCTCAGGGAGTTTTTCCTTGCCACTGTCGCCTTCACACTTGGCTTGCTCATCAGGGACAATCTCATTATCTAGACACATTTTTCTTACACATCTTACACATATATACATTTCCATAAGTCTTCTTTTCATTTTCTTTTAATTTCTGTGAAGCTGCTTTGAGACAATGACCATTGTTAAAAGTGCTATAGACATAAAATTGAATTGAATTGAATTGAATTTAACCTTTTAATTTTGAAGTACTTTACAAATCTGAGACTCAAAATTGCACAGCTGCTTTTCTGTCACACCAAGACTTTTATTGTGAAGGTTATGGGCACCCTAAAACTAACTGCAGCATTCCACCTCCATACAAATTAAATGCCGGCAAACCACCACCTTTATTTTAGTTTTGTGTTGGTAGGCTTGTGTATAGATGTAATAACGTTCCAGTAATCCTAAGTCCATAATGCCATTGTTTGTTTTGTTGCACTGTTTGAGTGTTTTGAGGGTTTTAGTGTTTAATGTACATTATCTAATTCTGCTTCAAGTACATAAATATATAGTTTCCCCACCTTTTAAATGGTCGATGCTGAAGTGGGCGGAGCCCTGGTTGAGGAAATGGCTCCAGGCAGCCATTTTGAGAGAGATAAGAAGCGTTCCAAATGGCCTGAAGTACTCTGCGAAAAATACTTCACAAGTTCATGTTCAGTTCAAACTGCGAATGGTGTAGGGAACGAGTGAAAAGCAGGTGTTCACTTTACCGGAAAAGGGAATGAAAACATTCCCATCAATCATTACGTCATTATGTGAAAAAAATGGAGCTCAAAAAAGGATTCATATATTTATTATCATTATTATCGATAATGACAATTATTAAAAGGACAAAACAATTAACATTTTTATTTAATCAAGAAATCCTTAGTATTATTTATAACACTTAATGTTTATATCGGCTAGTAATCTGTAAAAAAATATGAATAAATCTCCTTATATCTTTAAGAATTTATTATTATTAATCAATAATTTATTTACAAGTGGACTAAGTCCACTATATTTACTGGTCTCACTTGACTAGACTTTTTGATGCAAATGTTCTATTAACATTCAGTAAGCTTTAAAATTACATTAATTTACTCCTAAGAGTGTGAGATATTGTATGTAATATAAGTAGTAAAATACATTTAAAACCATCCCCAGATGAAAGTTATTTAAATGTAATTATTTAACTACTAATGTTTATGTAGAGTTTTATTCTACTGTTATAATCTTCCCCAGATGAAAGGCATGGAAAGGATCAAATGATTTAAAAAAATATCTTTTTTTTTTTTTTTTACACGCACACGCACACACACACACACACACACACACACACACACACAGCTTAATTCAACTACCTCAAAACATTGAGACTGGACTGACTAATCAACACAAGTGCAAACACACTGATCTACACTACCAAATTATTGTACACACCATCCTGCAAATGCTCTTTTGCACAATATTTATACTGGATTACTTTCTGCACCAACTTTTTAATTCTTGCTGCTACTTTATGGAACGTTTACTGTTTCTGCACTACCTCAACTCATCACTTCAACACAGTATTATGTTATGTCGTGTTTGTTGCACTGTCACTTTGTCGCTCTTGTTTGCACATTTGCACGTGCACTTTATGTTGTCTGTTAATTTTTGTTAATTTATGTTGTCAGGTCAATCTGTCTTGTCTCCGCTAGCCAGCTTAGTTATCTAGTTAGTTTTTCTGTTATCTTATGTTGTAAATTTATGTTGCATGTAGCACCTTGGTCCTGGAGGAACGTTGTTTCGTTTCACTGTGTACTAACTGTATATGGTTGAAGTGGTTGGAAGCCTACTTGTACTTGAAAATTATAGTTTTGACAATTTCATATTTAAGTGCATGTGTTTTGTTATGATGTCTTCAAGTCGATTTAATTAAGCTTAAATTTTGTTAATAAAACTATTCTTAAATATGGGTCACATTTCACAATCATTTTATATGGTTAATAGTAGGTTGTCGCCTACTGGTCCTATGACAGTGAGTCATCGTGAGTCACACAGCATTTTCTCTTTCTTTGTTACCTAGAGTTCGAATATGGTTTGTCTGTGCTAGTTACTAATAACCTGAATGTGTCTGTGTTATTCTTGTATCATGTTTTGGATTGTTTGCTTAAATGTAATAAACCACACCTATAGGAATTTACAGTCTGAAGGATTTTAACATTGCACACAAAGTGTTTTTTATGATTTACTATTGTTATTTGCATTGTATAGTATGTCACAATCTGAATTGTTGTTCTCAGTGTAGTGTGATATTAATCAACTGGCAGTCACGCTGATAACCTGTAACCTGCTGAGATGTTCTATATTTTCACAGGCCACCCCCTCTGATAATTTTGTTGCTGGCAATGACAGTGTGTGTGTGTGTGTGTGTGTGTGTGTGTGTGTGTGTGTGTGTGTGTGTGTGTGTGTGTGTGTGTGTGTGTGTGTGTGTGTTGAAATATGAGACATTATAGTCTTAAAGTGTCAGGTTGACAGGACAGTTGCTGAGTTAGAAGACAATATTGGGAGTAATAAGAGCATTATGTAATTATAAACAACTATAGTAAAAGACAATCATTAAATCATTTGGACAGCATACAAGACCAGAGTGTATCTGTTTTATCTTTGTCTTAATTTAAAAAAAATTACAGCTTCTCACCCGACACTTTTAATATGTTTTGCTGCTGCTCAGCTTTGACCATGACTAGTCCACATTATTCTGTGCTGCATGAACATGAAGAACATTTCTGGTTCACCTTTCCTAGTCAAAACTGGTGTGATGTTTGTACTTCTCTGCTCTATAGAGGTGCAGGAGTTCTTGGCATACACACACATACACACAGTATAACAATATAGAATGGCTAAAATGTTTGATTATAATTCATTTTAATTAGTTTATTATCATTTCTTGTTACATGTTTATCAATAGAGTCCACAAAATGGCTACCTAAGAAGTGGCTGTACACAAAATGGTTCTCCTCTTGCCTTGTTAAACTGTGTCAGAGAGAGACGTGGGGGGAGGGGTAGAGATAATTCCTGCAGTGTGACAGAGCTTTCAAAGCTCAGCTGTATCAAAAACAAGGCTAAAATAAACAAGCAACAACTACTTTTACTATTTTAGCCTAATATCAAATTCTATTTAATAAAATCATTTCCTTGCAAAGGACACCACATTCCTTTATCACTGCTGCTCTCTTAGATGTCCATTTCCAGTTTTGTAAACCATTGTATTTGTGATTATCTGCACTAAGCTGCTGTCATGGTTAAATGCCGTAAAGTTTTCCTGAAAAACATTTTTATTTTGAGCAGGTTAAAGATCAAAGTGTTTTCTTCTCTGTAGCCAAGAACAAATTAGTTACTTTTGATTAGTTTTTTCGTCTTTCCCACATTTAATTTGTTCCCCAAAAGGTATGATCTTAAGATCATGTAAAAATCACTTGGAAATTGTCAGGAAGCTCATCAGAGTTTGTCAAAGTTTGTTATGCCTTGTTCAAAATTTCAATCTGGGACAGTTTGGGCCAGCCACCTTTTGATGGGGATGTGCAGAGACTTGCTCCAATTTAAAAACTCATGGATCAAGATGTTAGAACACAAAGTATTCCAGCATAACCTGTCATACAACAGAATATTATATTGCTGAATTATAACAGCTCAGAATTATAACTGTCAGTTGAGAACTCAAAATGACTATTATTACTCTCTATGACTCCTTTTTCACTTTCACTTTCATTGTTTAAGGTGGTCTTGTCAAATTTTGAGTCAATTAGATACTATGATACTATGATACAAAATCACCCGATATTATAAAAAAAAAAAAAAGAAGATCTGAATCGAGTTTAATTACAGGACTGGACATGTGCATCAATGAGTTCTTATTAAATAGCTACAAATTTAAAAGGTAGTATATTTAAGTCAGTAATTATACAATAAAAGAACAATGTTTTATATTTTAGGATTTTCAAAATAGCCACCTTTTAGTTTGTTATGACATTAAGTTCTTTATGAGGTAGTCTTGAAGACGTTATATACCTGTTGGCTACCAATAGTGGACAACGTCATTGAGGTAAATGGTGGCTACTTTGAGGAAACTAAAACAACTTTTTTTTTAGCACTTTTTTTTTTACCACATAATTCGATATGTTTTTCTTCATAATGCTCAGTATTGTTTTATAATGTAGAAAATAATACAAAATAAAGAAAACCTCTGTATCTTGGATTGGGCGCGGCACTAAGACTGCACTGGCTTGTGCAACCCCAAGTGGATGGATTAGAACACAAACGTAAATGTCTATTTTTCCATTAGAAAAAAAGGAATCTTTGTGCTCTGTTTGTCTTTTGAGTACATTTCTGCATCTCATAGTGTGATAGAAACTCAAAGTGTCTGACCACCCCCAACAATATACTACCTGTATCGACTGTATTGAAAGCTGTATTTCCTTCCAACTAAAATAACACAAAATCTTTCCAACACCAACACGCTTGTAGAAACAAACTTTGTTTATTCATTTTGTGTATCCACATTGTTTTAGTGTGAGTGCAGCCAGTACGAGAGCTAAAATGGCACAACTTCCTGGAATCCAGGAAGTTATAGTGTGCGTGTGTGTGTGTGTGTGTGTGTGTGTGTGTGTGTGTGTGTGTGTGTGTGTGTGTGTGTGTGTGTGTGTGTGTAAGAGTGAAATGGTCTTTGTGAGCCATTCAAACAGAAGATCAGACCATACTCTTAGTTTAATGTGTGCCATGAGTAGAAACATCTAGTTGCAATTTTCCCCTCATCATTTATCGGGCCCAGGGTTGTCCAGTATGGTTATTTTACCTAACAGTCTTAACTGATGCTATAGTACAATGAAATATTTAATAAATCTTTTTTGTAGAAAGCATGAATAGTGGAAAAAGCATCCACTTGAGCTTTCCTTTTAGTTTATCATAACACCTACTGTTATCATTCCTGCCTGTTTCTCAGATGATTGCATCAAGGTTAGCTTAAAATTTAAGACACAATTTTTGTAAGAAAGCAAGACATGTTTAATAATAGACAGCTGAAATACTGTAGTTGGAGGAATCTGAGAGAAAAACAGCTTTTAATTAGTAACATCATACATTACTGAAAAAATGGAGGCTGAGTTCTTCCCTTTCTAATACTGGCAGAATGAAATAAAGCATTAATTTCAAGATATTTTTAAATAGAATATTTGGGAAAATATTGTGCAATTATACTGTAGGTGGTTTGGTGGTTATTACACATAACCACCAAATGTAATGAAAAGGAAAAGATACAGAAAACAATGTACCAAAATGTACTCTAAGGATGTCGTTCATGGACAGCTACCGGTTCTGTAGGGCAGTGAAATTTAGAATAGATTAGAATAGAATACTTTGGCAGAAATTAGTCAACACTAAAACCAAAGGAGGATTTATTGACAGAATTCTAGAAAAAATATGACAAACCTTAAATTTATCTTGTAAATTAATTAAATTCATTAACTTGTAATTCATTATAATGGTTTAGATTGCAGTTTTTCTTACTGGTCACTTTTACTTTTCTGTCACTTTGGATTTTGTCACTTTGGACCCTGGATAATAACAATTCTTCTTCTTATTATTACTATTATAACTAAATTTATGATTAATAGTGTTTTTATACATCACCTTTTCAGGTTAGTTTCATTCTTTATATGCTGTATTTTTTTAAAGCAAAATTTAAAAACCAGGAGCTCTACAGAGGCTGGTGCGATAAGCTAAGCGTGCTGAACCAAGGCCAGGAAGATTGTGAAGCACCTCATCCACCCCAACAATGGACTGTTCTCTCTGTTGCGGTCAGAAAATCGCTTCCACTCCCTGAAGGCCAACACAGAGAGACTGAGGAGATGCTTCTCCCCGCAGGCTATAAGGAATCTCAATCACAACACCACATTTTTGCACACCACAAACTGCAAATTTTGAACTTAGACACAATTGACACACATTCACATATTCCATATAGCACATTTGCACATTTTGCACACCAGTATACTGTGACCTTTGAACTGATCCTTGCACAATATTCTGCACATCCGCACATTATCTAGCCCATAACTGGACCCGGTTTTACACTACACTACATTACATTACATTTCAACTCTTCTATACTTCAGTTTATTATTTTTTGTATTTTATTTTATTACACATTTTTTATATTTCTATTTTTTATTCTACTATTTTATTCCAGTATTTTATTTTCATTTGTTTTGCTTCATATACAATTGCTTGTACATTATGTAAATTTAAAAAAGTCCTTTGTATCTAAAGTTTATTTACATATTTCTTATAGTTCTAATTTGTAATTTATCTTATTTCTGCCACTGAAGCTCTCCTTTTGAATCTTGAGGTCATCATCAGTCATATAAGAATTTCACTTCATATCACACTGTGTATTACTGTGACGAATAAAATTTGAATTACTTTCAGGTTTTTCCCCCACAGCTACTGCCTCCTAGGGATTTTGGGTCAAGCTAATAGACTTCCTCTATTGCTTGTAAAGTCTGTACTACTCCTAGAAAGGAAACATCAGTGTCCAGTTTTTCCTTCCTACCAAAATCTTAAACCACCAAACATTCTAAGACTCTTATTGGTATTTGCAGTGCTGCAAAATGGAAATAACTGAATTTCACCCATGTCTGTCACATTTCCATGATCAAATCACGAGCCTGTCACATTTCCATGATCAAATCACTTTCTCTCACACATGTATTTCCCACGCTGTCGTGTTACTCCTCAGCACCGCACTCACAGTGTTTGAAGTGTTCGGAACTGAAGGTCTTCTAACAACCCATTCTTTTAATCACACAGACTCCTCTCCTCTCATTCCTCTGCACTTGGATCCATCTCGCCCCAGTGCGCTTAATGACAATGTCGTCCTTACAGAATACATTAAATTCACTGCTGCATTGCCTTGTAATCATCATATCTAAGTTATATTTACACCACCTTTTTAACTTCCTGAAATGTGTGTATCTATGAATTATTAATAAACAACAGCTTCTGAGATGAAAAGCAAAACGTGAATGCTGTGCATGCTTTAATATTCAGCCCTAGGTCGAGGTACTTCTTTATTACTAAACTGACTTTCTCATGGCACATGTCTATTTCCATATACAGAACCCACTCAGTTGCTTGTTCAGTTCCTTTTGGGGATGACTACATCTTGCTCCTGGCATATCTGACCTGCACAACATCTGAACTTTCAATGAAACTAGACTACGACTCCAAAGCCCTACAGTAGACACCAGCATTGGATTTCAAACATTCATGCTTGCCTGCAAAACCAAAAATTTTCCAGCACTCACCTCCCTTAAAGCGTTCCTGCTCTGCCCAATCCTTTATCTGATGCTTTAGCACTGCTCAACTGGACCCATCATCTTTCAGGACACATGAATGACCTCCTCTCTTTGTTGGGATTTACTGTAGGTGGTGGAATAAACTCCTCCTAAGTTAGTCTAGACATCTTCATTGATCAGGACTTTAAGGCACCTTAGTAAGTTTATCTGAAATGGGATGCCTGTAACATCTGCATTACACTGTGGAAGCAGCATTCTCTGACACATTCTCTGAAGTTTTCCCTTCCCTTATTTGTAGTAAGAAAAACGTTTGGTTACCGGCTCACCTTGAGTTAAATGAAGTTTATTAGATTTGACCAAACAATAGATCCTCTTATCTTGTGACAAACAGCATAAAAGTTTAAAAGAAAATCAAATGTGATATGTTCATTAGTGCTTAAATACTGTGGGGTTTGTACTGTAAGTAATCCTTAATACTGTACATTTTCATCACAGTATTTTGAATTTATATTATGATTAAACAAGCTGAATTGATCAATTAATGCAACTCATTTATCAATAGAATTTGAATGTATTGAATGGATATGGGGTTTATGTGCTGGAACACATTCACAAAGCATTAAAGGATGTTTTGACTTTATGCACTGCTGCCTTTTTATGTTACTCCTGATAGAGTCAGGATCAGTTTTAGGTAAATATACTATATTCAAAAGCATTGTCTTTCTGAACTATGGCACTAAATGAACTGCCCATAATAAATGTTGGTTAAATGTAGGGGTGCTCCGATTGATCGGTCGCCGATCATAAATCGGCCGATAATTGCTTTGGAAAGTTTGATCAAGCCGATCAGATGACGAAAAACTCGCTGGATTTTTTTTTTTGCACGCTGCTAAAATGACTTCACTGGTTTGGCAGTCCTACTGTACGTGTTGTGTGAAAAGGACAATATAATAGCAATCGGCAACCTGTGTAATAAGCCAATTCCACAAGGCGGAATGCATTTTAACACCATGAACCTCATCAGACATTTGAAGGTTAGTCACATAAAGGAACATGAGCAGTTTTCAAAGTTGTCTAGTGCTAATAGAGCGGGAGAGTTCAGCAACTCGTGCGCCATTCACTCAGCTGTCGGTAATACCTCTATCTCACAATAAATACAATTGTCAATTCATGATATTCTTCTTTTTGTATTTTGAATACTTAATTTACATTGTTGTTAGATATAGTTTAATAAATAATGCTACATGATAAGGCTTCAAGTAGACCCTGTAATTGGTGATCGTGAACGGCCGATACAGCTTCTAGTGATCGGAGATCGGTGATTAGCCCCAAAAATCCTGATCGGAGCACCCCTAGTTAAATGCACATGAAATGCTAAAAGGCTCTCATAGAAACTCTATTTTGTGTGATGGTAAGAGTGTTTATGCATTGTGAAGTTTCCACAATTTCATTCCAATACTTCTGTAATCATACAAAAGCTTTATTGTGCACACATTAAAATCTGAAGTAAGAAGCAAGGCCATTTTTTCTACATTTATATGCATTTGATTCTATAAATACCACTAACACTATTTATAACCAAAACAATATTATAATAAAGCAGAAAATAAGACATAAATGATGAAACAATGGTAGAGTTGCTCAGGAACACACTTTACAACACTGTTTTCAGACTCCACAGTATTAATATAGTTTTCAGATATTCACATAATGTGCTCAGTCCAACAGGTATCGTGGAAAGCACCTCCAGTATGGTATTCTTGTCCATTCTAGAAAGCTACTCAACGATCATATAATACAATGATTTAAGTAAAAAATAAATAACCAGCAATCTTTAATTGGGTCCCACAGTGGCTTATTGCTTAGCACTGTGTGTGTGTGCCCAGAGATGGATTGGCACCCCATCCAGGATGTACATCGCCTTGTGCCCCAAGTCTCCTGGGATTGGCTCCAGGCCTCCACGACCCTGTACGCAGGATAAAATTAGATTGTGTATAGATACTGCTTTATCCTGTATACTGGATCGCCTGGAGCCTATCCTTGGAGGCTTAGGGCATGACGGGATGCCAATCAGTGGCGGCTGGTGCAAATTTTTTTTTTTTTGGGGGGGGGGGGCAAACAAAATTAAAATTAAACTTTTAATATTCACCTGTAAATAGCCACTTATCAGGTGATTAAGCATCATTACTACTAGCATAAAATAAAAGACTCATTGAGAATGGTCCAATCACATGAGCCCAAATATTTAAAAACAATATTGATTCGCTAAGAACATAAGTGGGAGGGTTCAGGGAGAACAGTGCTGCGCCCAAAGGATGATTTGACAAAATCCAATCAGAGCTCAGCCTCAAGTCACATAATTTTCAAAAATGTACGTGCCTACATAGACACTCGTTTTTACGGTGCCCTGCGTACACGAACACAAACGAACGTAATACAGTTTAGATTTTTTTTTTATTGCAAATAAATTATATTAAGAAATACAGCGGAATATTGTGACTAAATTACTTTATTTCATTATTAAAATAAATAATTATTATGTTAAATAATTACATGTTAAAGGAGCATTCTTCTCTGACTAACTTTAGGGGGGGGCGACGCCCCTGCGCCGCGTATTGACCGGCCGTTCTTAATGACTTTTCTATTAGTCGGCTCCCTTGTCACGTGACTCCCATAGCCGCTATGCAGCGCAATAGATTCAACAGAACGAACGACTCAGACTAGCAGTTGAGAGGTGCGCTGTTCATTCTGTTTATAATATATCCTTAGCTGCATTGTAATATTTTTATTACTGGAACTATAGATAACATTTTTTATATGTAGACGTGTTGGGGGTCTCTAACATTTTATTTTATTTCTGATCAAAAGAACGAAATGAACTAAATGACTCAAAAAAAATCGTTCACATTGATGAACGAGATTCAAAGGACCGAGTCACTAAAATCATTCAAATTTCCCATCACTATTTTGTTCATCACCACAGGAAACTGGCTTCACTTCTGCAGCTCTCTGTGATCTGACATTTGGATTTCTTTTTTCGTTTTGTTTGTTTAACAGAAAACACCGCTCGCAAACAGAAAAACACAAACATTTATTTAATAAATAATTCAGTATGGAGAATTATCTAGGAAGTAACTTGTTTACCATGAGTGATATCCACGTATTTATTTTATTACGTATTTTATCCACTTCAGTAAGGCGGTGTGCAGTTTTTTCTGCATTGATTATGATTATACTGTAGATTGGGTATTAAGCCCAACAAAGGGCTGTGCAAAGTGATGGGAATGTTCTTAATTTTTAATTGTTCAGTTGTTCATGATTGCTTTGTTGTCAACAAAATGAAATCTGTACTCTGTGCGGCAGGCAGGAAGAAGTAGAGAGAAAGTCAGGTAGTAGCATTTAAGATTTAACAATAAAAAAACACTAACATAAATGTAATATTAAAATATAAATATGAAATATACGGTTCATAACCCACATAGACACTTTCCCTCTGTACCATTGATAATAAATGCATTCAAATATATATGTATTTAGTCAATTCCTGGACCAATGTTGCCACCATCTTACAAGAGCAGAGGGGACATGCCCAGACATGTTGCAAAGCACAAAAGGCACAATTGTTGCCCTGAAATGACTCATAACATGCTTACACCTAATGTTGACATTTTCCTGTTTATACTTTGTGAGTTTATGTTCAGTTCTAGACACACTTTCTTGAAGAACAGATAAACGCTGCTTTATGGAAACAAATCAGGTAACAATAATAATAATAATACTAATAAAAAAACGTGGAGAATATCATCACCTAAAAAATGGCATTCACACTGACCAGTTACACTAAAGTGTTTTAGCTGTGTATATGGTGCCCTCCAGTGGGGAAAAAATAAAGTTTTTTGATTCTTGACACAAGCTCTCTAGATGCTTCTTGTTAAATTGTAGACATAATTGTGTTGGCCCTTCTGAAATCCCAATCATTAAAGTAGAGGATAGACAAATCACAAATGTAATGTAACAGAATAATTCTTCAGTTTAAGTTGTTGAGTGGGGGTGTGTTTTGAGTCCAGATATACATTTTGTCCTTGGGGGCTTGGCATAGGCAAGTGTGTGTGCACGCAGATATATGGACAAGAAAGACCCCATAGAAGAGTGTGTGTGAAAAGGAAGAGCAGGTGGTTGGAAAAGAGAGTAATAAAAGTTACCATTGTTCAGAAAACTTCGGAGTCTCGTCTTTATTAATTTTTTATTAATAAAGCAAACTCGACGCGGAAGCTCGGTACGATAATATAGTACCACACTGGTTACTAATCATACAATAATTTTCAAGGTGACATGGTATGTGACTTTAAAAAACTGTACCTGTTGTTCATGCAAACAAGCTCAAGTTGCACGAAAATATACACACACACACAGCGGAAACACCATTTTAACGGAAATTAACAAGAGGGGGTGAAAAGGCGAGAGAGCACCTGTGCGTGTGTCAGGGTGTTTGTGTGTATGTGTTGGTGTCAAATTACGCGTGTACACACACACACACATAAGAGACGCTGAAAGAGAAAGGGAGATGTTGATTATGCAAGTAAAAGAAGAGCACTAAGACCCAGCAGGGGAGACGGTTGCACACAATTCCGCAGCGCAAGAGTGACGCTCGGTGTCAAAATAAGAGTCGCATGCGTGATACATGATACTCGGCGCTCGTAAACTAATACTTGCTCGGTTTCCGATTAAAAATTTATTAAAAATCTTTGCTCGGTTTGCGGAACACTCGT
>JAAGKR010002418.1:0-19138 GCA_011419295.1 Clarias macrocephalus
AATTAAAAGGAGTCCAGTTTGTTCCTGGAGGCTCAGGTAGACTGTAGGAGATTCCAGTCCTGAGCTATCGAACAACTGAAGTCACAGGTCCCCAGAGCATCAATCGATGATAGGACAGTCTTAATGGAAACCATCCCCAGCCACCATACAAATCCAGGCAGACCACACGGGGCATCCATGCGACGAGATCTCCAACCAGAAGCAGGACTCCAGGACCAGTTAGACGGGTCCAGAGGGAAGAGGGGTCTGGATCACTGGTAACTCAGGAGCGAACATGTATAGCTCGACAGAGAGACAGAGAGAGGGAAAGGAGAGAGGGAGAGAGAGAGAGAGAGAGAGAGAGAGAGAGGAGAGTGCAGAAAAGGAGAGAACAGAAAATAAGAAGAGATGGCAGTTAGGTATGGTCACAGTCAACATGTATAAGATGAATGTATATTAGTGCAAAGTGCAAGCAGGGACTCCGGCAGGACTAACTATAACAGCATAACTAAAAGGGAGATCCAGAAGGAAACACAAAAGTTTTAGGTGTTTGGTTGCTTCCTGTCATGTTTCAGGATGCTGAACATCTAACACCCCCCCATCTAGCCGAAGTGTCAAAACTTCTGCCCCTTTCGGAGAAACTGGCAGCGTGGAAGTCATGTCTCCATGGGTACAAAGCACTGTAGAGAGAGGCTACAGGATTCAATTCGCTCATCGTCCTCCATGTTTCAATGGCGTGGTTTTCACTTCCATGAAACTGGAACGAGCACCTTTGTTGATTCAGGAATTACAGACTTTGCTGAGAAAAGGGGCCATAGAGCATGTTCCCCTCCCAGACAGAGAGTCAGGTTATTACAGTTGCTATTTCTTGCTTCCCGAGAAAGACGGGGGCTTGCATTCAATTTTGGATTTTTGCGAGTTGAACCGCCATCTCAAAAAAAGTTCAAAATGTTGACAGTCAATATGATTGTTTCTCAAATACATCTAGAGGATTGGTTTGCGACAATCCACCTGAAGGATGTATATTTTCATATAGAAATATTGCCACAACACAGGATGTTCCTGAGGTACGCTTTCGGGGCGAAGCTTACCAGTGTCGGGTCCTTCCATTCTGCCTAGCTCTGTCACCCTGCACATTTACAAAATGTATGGATGCAGCCCTGGCTCCTTCACAACTCCAGATTTTGAATTACATAGACGATTGGCTGATTTTGGCTCAGTCTCAGCAGCTAGCATTTCGACATCGAGATGTCGTCCTAGCTCATCTCGACTCTCTAGGATTGAGACTCGATTTCATCCAAGGGCCAATCCCCAGAGACAAATAAGGGTTACGCACCGAGGGCTTCGTACCCTTTCTATGTGGTTCAGACCCCGGTTCTTGACTTTGGGTCCCACTCTAGGTCCGTGTTGTTGTCACAAAACGCTAACGACAGACGCTTCCCTCATGGGCTGGGGTGAGTTCTTAGATAACCGTCCAGTCCAAGGGATCTGAAGAGGCCATCTTCTCGCGTGGCACATGAAATGATGGCTCTATTTCTGGCCCTGAAATATTTTCTCTATGCATTTCATCCGATAGCTCTGCTCCCGGGAGTCCAGGCAAAGGTCCGTCGACAGGGCTTGTGCCTCACTGCATGAAAAGAGGTGTATCTGTACTAGGAAACTCCCATATACACCACTGATTTTCGGAAGTATCTACAGTACCACTGACCGTATACATCAAATTCCACCAAGCTAGGATACTTTCGGATTGATACCAATTCGGATGTATCTTGCTGAGGAATCCTTCCATGGTACAGCCATTTGTTGTCATGGCAAATAATCCACTCAAGGATTTTGTCAGGAGACCTTCACACCTCAAGCCTCATTTGCATTTTACACCTTTGCACACCTCTGCTCTTCCCTTTTGTTTTTTTATCTCAACATTGATTGGTTGTTTTAACTACACACATAGCACCTAGTGCATTCTGCATGTCAAACTGAGCGTAGAATCTGTTCAGCGCATCTGGAAGGGAGCCATCACTGTCACAGGCAGGTGATGTCCTCTAGTTGGTGATGGCTTGTATGCCCTTCATGCACCATGTCCCTGAAGTGAATTCTCTGGTCGTGTGCGCGTTTCTGACTCTCTGATGGCCCGGGACAGTTTGGCCATAAGTGTTCTTAGGGCTGCCTTGTCTCCCCCTTTGAAGGCTGAGTCTCAGGTCTTCAGAAATGCATGCACCTCTGCGGTAATCCACGGATTCTAGTTGGGGTGTGAGATGATGTTCTTGGAGACAATGAAGTCATTGGTGGACTTGTTGATGTAGCTGGTCACTGATGACGTATACTCCTCCAAGTCGGTGAAGTTGGAACCTCCCTGAACATGTTCTAGTCAATGTTCTCAAAACAGCCCTGAAGAGCGCTCTAGTATGCGCTCCAGTATGATATAGAGTGAAATGTTTATCAACTGACTTTAATGGTGACAAATATTAAATTTGTCTAAAAGTAAAACAAATAAACTTTTTTTTTGCTTTTTGTAAGAAATAGAAAATAGAAACTCAAATGCACAGTGTATGTCCCAATATAAAGCAAACTTTACTGCTGTTGCTACTTTGAACCAGATGATAAATGATAAACTGAGAAACTCAAGCAGATATATGGCATTATTATGTGTATGATGTACATGGACATTTTCCTCTGTTTCCATTTTAACTTCCACTTTTAAGTGAAAAAAAAAAGTATTTTAAGTACATTAAATCCTAGCATCCTAGTATATTCGAAGTTTGCAATTTTAGAACAACTAGTTTTGTACGAAGTGCATTTAAGTTATTTAAATTATACAAAAGCACAATTTTAAGTGTACTTTTGTGTGCTAAAATGGAACAACTTTTTGTGTGCTAAAAATTTTAAGTATACTATGTTTACTTAGTATGCTTTATGAAAATCATAAATGTCATTCACATTTACATTAAGTGTTGAAAGTGTTGTCCCTGTAGTTAAATGCATAATTCAATTTGTGAATATTCATAGTCATATTGTTGTAACACGTAACATTTCGAAAAAATATAGGACCCACTATCCAACATCTGGAAATTGCAATCCAAACTCAGGAGTAAAGTGGTTCCTCGTTAATAGCAGGTGGATTGTCTCTCAACAGATGCAAATTTCCTGTCAATTTTCCTGCACGCTCCCATGATGGCGACCTCTTCCGCTGCCCTGTTAGCCAAGACCGGCCCTGGAGCAACTGGAGCCCCACAGGGTTGTGTTCTGAGCCCTCTACTGTACTCTTTGTACACACACACGACTGCGTAGCCACTACCAACTCCACCACCATCATCAAGTTTGCTGATGACACCGTCGTGGTGGGCCTGATCACTGACAACGATGAGATGGCCTACCTGAAGGAGATTGGAAATCTGGAGAACTGGTACCAGACGAACAACCTCCTTCTAAACTTCAGCAAGACAAAGGAGTTGATAGTGGACTTCAGCACAAAGCAGAAGAGGAACTACCAGACCCCCGTCATCAACAAGAGCCCAGAGGAGAGAGTGGACAGCTTCCGTTACTTCTGTGTTCACATCACGCAGGACCTGTCATGGTTCTGTCACACCAACACCGTGGTGATGAAGGCCCGACAGCGTCTCTACCACCTCAGACGCCTGAGAGACTTTAGACTGCCCTCCAAGGTGCTTGAACTTCTACTCTTGCACCATAGAGAGCATCCTGATGGGAAACATAACGACCTGGTTCGGGAACAGCACCATGCAGGACAGGCGAACTCTTCAGAGGGTGGTGCGATCAGCTGAGCGCATCATCCACACTGAGCTCCCTGACCTGCACTCGATCTACAGCAAGCGGTGCTGGACCAAGGCCAGGAAGATCATGAAGGACCTCAGACACCCCAGCAATGGACTGTTCTCTCTGTTGAGGTCAGGAAAGCGCTTCCGCTCCCTGAAGGCCAACATAGAGAGACTGAGGAGGAGCTTCTTCCCGCAGGCGATACGGTCTCTTAATCAGGACACCACACAGTACTGATCCATTTTGCACATCCACACATGCTTCTGCACTCACTCTGAACATTCAGGGTATTCAGGTCATTCGCTCACTAGTCCTCACTACACACCTGCTCACTCATGGACGTTATGCACATAAGACACTTTAAATATGCACACAAGCCACTTTAACATGTCACTTTACTGCATATTTGCACACCCCTGGACATTCTGTTCCTTATGTTCACTCTATTCCAATATTTTCTATTTGTACAGTTAGGTTTTTCTTACTTTCTTATAATTTTCTCATATCTTCCTTTAATGTATATTTGTATCATACAGACATTTTATATTTTATTTTATTCTTCTTAGTCAAATTTTACTTATATATATATATATATATATATATATATATATATATATATATATATGTATATATATTTCTCAAATTTACTTTTGTTTTAATATTTATTTTCTATATAGATATTCTTTCTTATTCCTTCTTAGATAAATAACTTTTTTGTTTTTTCTTTCTTGTTCTAAGGTCAGGGCAGTTGCCTAAGCATTTCACTGCATATCGTACTGTGTATGATTGTGTATGTGACAAATAAATTTTGAATTTGAATTTGAAATTTGAATTTGAGGGGAGTTCAGCAACGTGTGAGTTAGCTAACCCAGCTACACGTGCTTCGGTAGACTGTTACGGAATAGTGTGAACAGAAACAATAGGACAAGCAGGATTTGGTGCATAATCTCTGAACAAGGAATAAGGTTGTTAGGAACCTCCACCAGAGGTCACTGTTCGGTGTGTAGTTTTTGTTGGTCGACTCAGTTTCCCAGAAGGCACCTCAGTCAGGTGATGAGTGCTCACCTGAACTGAGGTGGCTTGTTAAAGTTTCTATAAATAGCAGTTTGTTCTGGGAAACTGGGTCGAGCATTATTTGTTGTTGATTGTTTGTTTGTTTGTTTTTGTATATACCGTCATGTGGGCATTCCTTTTGTTTGGTTTTTGTTTCTTTGAGTTTTCTATTTTAGTTATATTGTTTAACCTGTGTTCAAGAGGGCTCTAGTTTAGTTTTCTTTATACTCCTTGTGTTACTGGATTCATGGAGCTGTCCTGTTTCATGTTTAGCTAGGCTGTGTCTCCTCCTGTGTACAGTGTAAGTACTGTTCTGTGTCTTCCCAGTGTCAGTCTTCTTGTTTAGTTCTTTGGTTAAAACTTCCCTTGTATGTGTAGCCACATGAGGGCTAAGCCGTTAGCAGGGTTAGCCGCTAGTAGGCCTTGACGGCTAGTAGAGTTAGCCCCTAGTAGGGTTAGCCTCCAGTAGGCTAGCCTCTAGTGGGATTGACTGCTAGTGGTTCTGGTCACTAGTAGGTTAGCCGCTAGTTTGGTATAGCCTCATGTGTGCCCTGCCTTTTGTGTTCAGTTCCCCCCTGTTAAGTCAGTACTAACCCGGTTAACCACTAACCCCATTAGCCACTAACCCGGTTAGGTCAGCATTCAGTGTCCCCAGTATTCCATGTAGCTACTAACCTCACTAACCACTAACCCATCTGGTCTCTAGTCTCTGTGCCCCTGGTCCTGTCTAGTCCTGTCTCTCCGGTCCTGTCTCTCCGGTCCTGTCTCTCCGGTCCTGTCTAGTCCTGTCTCTCCGGTCCTGTCTAGTCCTGTCTCTCCGGTCCTGTCTAGTCCTGTCTCTCCGGTCCTGTCTAGTCCTGTCTCTCCGGTCCTGTCTAGTCCTGTCTAGTTTACGTTTGTTGTTTTGGTTCCTTTGTTTGGTTATGTCTGTGAGTTTTGTTAATAAAGACTCTGTCTGCACACTCCTCTGCGTTCATGCCTACAATATATGCCCACGGCAACACCATCAGCCCATCTAGCCAAACCCACCAGCTAGACCCCATGACAAAGGTACTGTAGCATTTCTTTTGGTTTGTTGCTTTCTGGAGTGAAACGACTTTTGAGTTTTTAGTCTCACCGACTCCCAAGCACCAAATCAGGCCTGCAACATTTTTGTTTCTAGTTATTTTTATAATTTATTTGGACATTAAACAAATTTTAAAAAGGAAAGCCAATTAATTTACCTTATATGAAAACTGAAGATTTGTTTAATTTGTTCTATTGTTTAATTAAACTTGAATATTTTATATATTTTTATATATTTTTTTATATTTTTTTAAACAGGATTTTGGTTTTGTTTATTACAATTGTTTATTACTGTTTATGCATAGAAAATACAATTGTGACTTTGAATTGTGAGTGCACATAGCTGTTTTATTCTGTGCTTTATAGTATTTTTATTTAGCATAAGAGGTATATATTGTTATGGTCAATATAAGTCTTGTAATGTAAACATAATATAATAAGTTATCATAAAAGTAAGTTAGAATAAAAGGACTCTGGCCCATTTCTACATACATTGACAGTAGACGGGCTACATTGATTTGGGCGCACGCTGTGACAGCTGGGTCAAAATTCTGGGTTATTTCAGGTACTTTCAACACATTCTTTCGTTGCTCCATGTTGGATCAAATGAGATGTAATGGGTCATTTACAAATGAACACCTTGTTGGGTTATTTTGACCCAACAACTGGTTTATTCTTTAGAATACTGCACAATCTGATAACGACATGTATTGTTCTCCTGAAACCGGCAAAGCTGCTGAGAAAGTGACAGGGCCTGACATGTTTTCAAATGTACCGAGTCTGTCTGATTTGTCCTATGATGCAATATTACTATGCAACAGAACGATCCAGATATTGACACTAGAGCTAAAACGATTCCTCGAGTAACTTTAGTAATTCGATTACTCAAGTGTATATGACGATTCTGTGGAATCAAAGCTTCCAGTAGGTCAAATAAATCTGGGACTAAACGAAAATCCTGATGATGGAGTCTCTGATATTCAATCTGTAACCAGACAAAAGCAAAAGCCTACAGCTGTGCATGCTATTCAGAATACTGCTATATCTGAAGATTCAGACCACAACTTGTTTCAAATAATGAAAAGGCAGAATGACATCACGGAAATGATGGTGAAGCAACAAAATCTAGCCCAGCTTCCTCAAAGAGATGTTCCGGTTTTCAATGGTGATCCTATTAACTTTAAATCATTCTTGCGAGCCTTTGACAATAAAGCTGAGAATGTTAAAGACAAGCTGTTCTATATGGAGCAATATACCGGCGGAGAACCACAAGACCTGGTAAAGAGTTGTGGACATATGAGTGCAGAAAGTGGATACAAAGAGGCAAAGAGGTTACTGCAACATCATTACAGTGATGAACTTAAAATTGCTTCAGCGTATATTGAAAAGGCATTGAGTTGGCCTCAGATTAAGTCAGAGGATGGGAAGATGCTGAATGCATATGCTCTTATCTTGACCAGAGGCCTTAACACTATGTAGGAAGTGAATTACATGGCTGAAATGGACAACCCTACTAATATGAGAGTTGTCATCTCCAAACTCCCATACAAGATGAGAGAGCGTTGGAGAAATGTTGCATATGACATTCATGAAAGGTCTGGCAGAAGAGCCAGGTTTTCAGACATAGTGGATCATCAAGCCAAAGTAAAAAATGACCCACTGTTTGGAGACATTCAAGAGTTAACCGGTGTAAATGCTGGGAGGAAAAGCCAGACTCCCGACTTGAAGTACAAGAAGAGTATTTCCAAAGGTAGTAGTTTTGTCACGAGTGTCTGTACCAAACAAATGAAACAAGTCGAGACAAAGAAAGAAACAAAACCTCAATGTGACAATATAGTGTCGGAAGCATGTACATTCTGTCAAGGGAACCATGCTTTGAATTCATGTTCCAAGTTTAAAGAGCAAGATCACAAGGACAAGATCGAGTTTTTGAAATCAAAGGGACTATGCTATGGATGCCTCGGCCAGGGACATTTAAGCAAAAACTGCAAGAAAAGACATACTTGTCAAGAATGTTGTAAAATGCATCCAAGTATTTTGCACATTCTAATAAGAACAGATCCAGTAGTAGTGATGAGAATGAATCCAAAGCAAGCTTATCTTCTGTAGACCATGAAACGTGTGGGTACACTGGGGCCGGAAACAGTGAGTGTATCCTAGCCATAGTCCCAGTAAAGCTTAAGTCAAAGAAATGTGACAAAGTGGTAAGGACCTATGCCTTCATTGACCCAGGAAGTTCTGCAACCTTTTGCACAGAGGGATTAATGAGAGATTTGAACCTGAAAGGCAGAAGGACGGAGATTCTCCTTCGTACTATGGGACAAGAGAAATCGGTTCATAGCAACATGTTGTCAGACTTGAATATATGTGGCTTAGAGTGTGAGGACTACATAGAACTTCCTAGAGTGTTTACCCAGAAAGAGATTCCGGTGAAACAAGAGAATATCCCTCAACAGAAAGACTTAGGAAAATGGCCTTATTTGCATCAGGTTAAACTTCCTCCTCTCAAGGCTGATATAGGTGTGCTTATTGGTGCCAATGTGCACAAAGCAATAGACCCATGGCAAGTAATAAATAGCGAAGGAAACGGACCTTATGCCATTAGGACAGCATTGGGATGGGCCTTTACGAACTGACACAAACACAGAATCAGATCAGGAGGGAGCTTCAAGTGTCACTGTGAACAGGATTGCGGTTGTAGACATTGAAACGCTATTGGTAGAGCAATTCAATGCAGATTTCCCTGAACGCAATTACAGTGACAAACCAGAAATGTCGCAAGAAGATAAGAAATTCATGCATTCTGCTGAACAATCAATCCAGTATAAAGATGGACATTATTGTATAGGACTACCCTTCAAGAATGATCTTGTCAAGATCCTTAACAACAGATGCGTATCAGAGCAAAGAGCCATTGGACTTAAAAGGAAACTCATTAAGAACCCAAGTTTTTATGAAGACTACAAAGCTTTCATGTCCTACATAATTAACAAAGGCTATGCAGAAAAGGTGCCTTCTGAACAACTGGAACGCCCAGACAGAGTGTGGTATATCCCACATCATGTTGTCTACCACCCTAAAAAGAACAAAATTAGAGTTGTTTTTGACTGCACAGCAACCTACCAGAACTTCTCAACTAATGCAGGGACCTGATCTGACTAACACTCTCATTGGCGTATTGAATCGTTTCAAACAAGAGCCAATCGCTATCATGGCAGACATTGAATCAATGTTCTAACAAGTGAAAGTCCCAGAGGCTGATGCAGATCTTTTGAGATTTTTGTGGTGGCCTGAAGGAGATCTTAGTAAGCCTACTGCAGAATACAGAATGACGGTGCATCTGTTCGGAGCAAATTCTTCTCCCAGTTGTTCATGCTTGGCATTACAAAAGACTGCAATAGATGCAAAAACAGAGACAACAGCAGAAGCAGTCGATACTGTTCTGCAAAACTTTTACATGGACGATTGCTTGAAATCAGTAGCTTCTGAGGAAGCAGCAATTGAACTAACAAGAAGTCTGATATCAGTGTGCTCTAAGGGTGGTTTTCACTTGACAAAGTGGGTGAGCAATAGCAGAGCGGTCCTGTTATCCTTGCCAGAGAAGTAAAGAACCACACAAGTCAAAGATTTAAATTTCAACAAAAGCAATCTACCAGTCCAAAGAGCTCTTGGTATACAGTGGTGTACAGAGACAGATACATTTAGATTTACCATAAATGCACAAGAAAGACCTATTACTAAAAGAGGAATGCTTTCGGTGGCAAACTCTATATACGATCCTCTTGGTCTGGTAGCACCCTGTATTCTTCCAGCGACGCTCCTTCTAAGACAGTTGTGTGGGATCAGAATATTCCAGAGAAGCAAGCACAAAAGTGGTTAATGTGGCAAAAAGACATAGAACAATTGTTAAAAGAATTGTCAAATTTGTAAAAAGATGTTTCAGGCCAGACAACTTTGGTCCCATCATGTCTGTTCAATTGCATCATTTCGCGGACGCAAGTGAAGTAGGTTACCTGTTGCTCACAAATGAGAATGGAGAGAAGCACTGTTCGTTTGTAATGGGTAAAGCAAGAGTTGCGCCACTGAAACAAATAACAATCCCCAGAATGGAGTTGACTGCAGCCACTGTTGCAGCAAAGATGGTCAGAATGTTAAGGCAAGAGCTTCAGCTGCAACTCGAAAACTCTATGTTTTGGACTGATAGCCTCACTGTGCTTCAATGCATTGAAAACGAAGCCTCACGGTTTAAAACTTTTGTTGCCAATAGAATTTCATTTATTCGAGAAGCTTCAGAGCTCTCCCAGTGGAAATATGTTAGTACTTTGTTAAACCCAGCAGATATAGCTTCTAGAGGGATCAAAGTCGAAAAATTCCTGAAAAAAGAAAGTTGGTTGAAAGGCCCAGAATGTCTTTGTAAAAACGAAAGTGAATGGCCAGTGCGACCAGATCAGGCAGGTAAAGTGGAGCTAGAATTGAAGAAATCAGCTGCAGTAAACTGTCGTAGTTACTGGAAAAGAGAAACCTCTGGATAAACTGATTGAGTATTACTCAGAATGGTTCAAATTAAAAAGGGCAATCGCTTGGATGTTACGGCTGAAGGGAATACTGCAGTTACTATCAAAAAAGAGACGAGAGATTCAAGCTGTGACTCAAACCGAAAAGGATCCAAACAAATAGCAAGCTTTTTTGGAACATCAAATCCTCAAACTGAAAAGGACTCTGAGTAAAAAAACTCTTTCAGTTGAAGACATTGAAAGTGCTGGATTGAGCTTAATCCGCTATAGCCAAAGACAGACATTTCTTGACGAGTTCAAGTCATTACAAAAGAGTAGCCATGTCAGACGAGATAGTCCTCTGTACAAGCTGGACCCAGTAGTCCAAGAAGGTGTATTACGAGTAGGTGGTCGCTTGAATCAGTCTGTAATGCCAGAAACTGCTAAGCATCCTGCACTTCTGGATAAAAGGCAGCACATAACCTTGTTGATCCTGAAAGACATATATAACAACTCAGACCATAGTGGTAGAAATCAGATTACGAAGTAATTACGAAGTAAATTCTGGGTTGCAGCCGCCAATGCAGTCATAAGAAAGCTGATTTCCAAATCCACCACATGTAGAAGGTTACATGCCAAAGTCAGTGAACAGAAAATGGCAGATTTGCCAAGAGATCGTCTTTTGCCGGATGATCCTCCCTTTACACATACAGGTGTGGATTATTTTGGTCTCTTCCTGATAAAATGAGGACGCAGTTTGGTGAAAAGATATGGAGTGCTATTTACATGTCTAACTGTAAGAGCAGTTCATATTGAAGTGGCCAACAGCCTCGATACCTCGTCATGCATAAATGCCATAAGACGTTTCATCTGCAGGAGAGGACTACGATCCGATCGGACAATGGCACAAACTTTGTTGGAGCTGAAAGAGAGCTTAAAGAAGCTATCCAAGGTTTAGATCAGGCCAAAATAAGTGACTTTCTTGTCTAAAAGGGAATTAAGTGGATTTTCAATACTCCAATGGCATCCCATCAGGGAGGAGTATGGGAAAGACAAATTCGCACAGTTCGGAAGGTTTTAAATTCAGTGTTGAATCAACAGGTAGTAGACGACGAAGGGCTTTACACCATCAAATGTGAAGTTGAAGCCATAATCAACGACCGGCCGATTACAAAAGCATCGGATGATCCAAATGAGCCGTTGACAACGAATCATCTTCTGCTCATGAAAAAAGAACCAATCATGCCCCCAGGAGTGTTCGTGAAAGAGGACTGTTATTCACGTAGAAGATGGAGACAAATCCAATATATGGCAGACCTCTTTTGGTCAAGATGGTCTACAGAATACCTACCGCTACTGCAAGAGCGGCAAAAGTGGCAGAAGCCAAAAAGAAACTTAATGCCTGGAGACATTGTTCTCATTGTAGATAATATGGCTCCAAGGAATTCTTGGATTATGGGAAGAATTCTCAAGACCCTACCAGATGCTTCTGGTATTGTTCGGCGTGCTTGTGTTCAGACCAAAACCGGTCAGATGGAAAGACCAATAACAAAATTCTGCTTATTGCAAGAAACAGAAGAAACCTAAGACTTTACATAAAGACTGTAATTCATGGAAACTGTGGTCTTTCAAATGATGGTTTGAGGGATAGAAAGTAATTATTAAGGCTCCATTTGAGTTTGAAGAAGGGTAATTGTTATGCTCCAAGCATAGACAATTAGGGGCCGGAGTGTTGGAGCCATAAAGTACATTTTTAATAAATCTCCATAGTATTTAACTTCATTATTACATAGATGTAAATTTAACCTTTTTGTGACATATCTGTGACATATTTGTGACTATTGGCTTATGTAATGGTCATAGGTCAATTTCATATGTTTACGGTAGCAACCGTTTAGTGTTCAAATTATTAGAAGAAGGACTCGGTGTTAGACAGTCTTTTGACCGTTCTTTGAAACCATATTTAATTTGAAGCTTTAAAAGGTGTAAATAGTTCACAAGTTTAATTTGTTGAGTGTCTTGTATCCAGACAAACGAAGATTAAACTGATACAGTACAAGTTTTGTGGTTTTACGCGTCAAATCCTTGTGCCGGTCCTTATGGAAATGGCGAAGAACAGGAAAACATAGATCGCCGTTACATTGCTGTTCAATTAAGCAAAAGTACATTTTATCCGATTACTCAATTAATCGATTAAATTCTTGGTAGAATACTTGATTACTAAAATATTCGATAGCTACAGCCCTAATTGACACTGTACGACAATGGGTGGAGCGGTCGCAAAGGCCTTCTAGGAGACAGCTGGCAGGTACATCTTAGAGTTCACGTGAATATTGGACTGAGTTTAACAGTCTCTCTATCGTAAATGAATTGTTGTCACTCTGTTTCCTGTCCTCTCACAGGTTGCCCAGATTGTTGTCCCTCCCACTCTTAGACATGACCTACTTCTGCAGCTTCACGGGGCCCCAATTGCTGCCCATTTTTCTTCACGGCGGGTTTGGGAACAAACAAGGTGGTTTTGCCACTGGACATCTATGTTTAAAGACATCAAAACATGGTGTGAGCATTGCACAGTGTGCCAAACTCATCGTAAGCCTGTCTCTATGCATCAAGAAGTAATGGGTGGGTCTGTGACATTACGACCCTTTGAGAGAGACGCTAAGGACATTTTGGAACTGCTAATAACAACCAAAAGGAATTGGTATGTACTGGTGGTGGAGGATTATTTCACAAAGTGTGTTAATTTGTATGCATTGCCTAACCAGTCTGCACAGACTGTCGCTCATTGCCTGTTTGAAGACTTCATTTTGATACATGGCATTCTGGAGACATTCCATTCTGATCAGTTTGGATCGGAAGTGGTCCTCACCCTATGTCGTTTGCTGAATATAAAGAAAACACACACCACCCCATACCACCCAGCATCAGACAGCGTGGTGGAACATTTAACAGGACATTGACTGATTAAACGGCTAAGATACATTTGTCATGTGGAGGTGAGTGGGACTATTATGTTAAACAGGTGGTGTTTGCTTACAATTGATTTTTCACTATACTTTTTGGTTCACGGACGAGAAGCGAGAATGCCCACTGACTTGTTACTAGCCACTTAATCAGGACATTTCAACATCTCATGCTGCATTCTTATCCACTTTACTTAGACAACTCCAGGATGCTAGAAGATGCTACGGCGCTAGAATGTACAGTCAAGTGGCTCATGATCGCCAGAAGTTCTATCATGATTCGGGCCTCAGACACCAGCCTTATAGAGTCGGTGCCATGGTGTGGCTCCATAATCCAGTGGAGAGCTGCCTGAAGCTTTGGGACCTTGTAAGGTTATAGAGATCCTGGGGTCTGGTGAGCCAGGACTGACATACAGGATTGTTAGTCCTATGGACTTGGATGGACAAGGACAGGTAGTGCATTACAATAGGTTGAGGCCTTATACATTGCCTTATCCCATTCTGATGTCTGATGGGGAAACTGTATGGAGATCCTCATTTTCTTGGTGATTGAGTATGACATGTTGGGTGGGGTAGAGTGCTATTCACCTAAAAAGGATGTCAGTTAGGCCTTATGGGTCCATATCTGGTGTAACCAGAGCTGGGAGGAGGTTAAAACCTCCTGGTTGTTTGAAAGATTTTATGTACTAATGTGTGTTTCTAAAAAAAACGGTTGGAAATGTTGGTGGAAAGGTAAACTGTATGTGTTAAATGTGTTAGTGTTTCAGGTGATACACATGTTTTACTGTAGAACATGTGTTCTGGTATAATATATGTTATTGTGTATTGTTATTTTGTTCTTATCTGTTCTGTTGATGGCTGTTATGCTAGATAAACTGGGACGTTTATTTTAGGAGGATGGGACATATGTAACAGAATAATTCTCCAGTTTAAGTTGTTGAGTGTAGGTTAAATTTTATTTCAGAGATACATTTTGTCCTTGGGGGTTTAGATTTATATTGAAAACTTCTATATAAAAAGTGTTTAAACATTGTGTTAAATGAATGCAATTCAAATAAAATTTGGGCCTCTTGTTTTTACTGTTTTACAGAGTATGTTACATTTATTAGTAGTCACCTTGGGATTATATGATTTTGTCTGACATTTTTGTCAAAATGAGTTATTCACATTTTCCTTTTCTGTGACGATCCATTTCCATTATGTGAAGTTGTGTACATGTTGGGTGTTTTTTGAAAAAAATATAATAAAATCGAATGGAATGTGTCAACCCAGCAAGAGTATTAATTTTACCCACTGGTTGGGTCAAATAAAATAACCCAGCACTTTAACATTTAACCCAGCTACAGTGTCAGTTTGACCCACTGGTTATTTATGCAGTATTATCTGGGTTTCTTAATTTATTTGTTCATTGTTGGTGTTCGTATTGTGTGTGCTCTCACAAGGTCCAACAACATTCAAATACAATACAAAAATCCCTCTTCCCACTGCAAGCTTACCCCTGTCAGCTCCGGTGGACGTGGAATGCTATATTTAATTTTCTGCTTCTTGCTCACAACTAAGCTTCAAAGCGTGGCAATGCATGCTTCATTTAACATGAATGTTGCAGCATATTTATGAATGATCACTAATAACGAAAATATTACCAAGGCTCTAAAGTATTACTGCACATTCAATGGCGCAAACGTGTCTTTCTCTGTGTAAAATCAAAGATGTTCATCAGTGAGTACTTATAAAAAGAAAAAAGGACTTTTGGTTTTTACTTAAATGATTACAATCGTGTTCTTAAATAATTGAATAGTTACATACTTGAGCAACTGTTAAACATTATCCCCTGCTTAAGAATCTATTCTTCGTTTTAATCCCCATAACGTTCTTCACTCTAATGTTAACATTTAATTAACATTTAATCGCTGGAATAGTACTTTTAATCGCCCGAATATTAACATTTACGCTCACTAGTTCACACAACTAGAATCAGGACAAAGCAGGTAGATAAGCTAAAAAAATAAATACAGTGTAACTATAATAGTTTCATTCTTACGACTGATGCATTTCTACGCTGCTCAATTTTATAACCTCAAGTGGTATGGATTTGACTGACAGATATAGAGTATTGAATTAGAGAAGGTAAAAAGTGAGTGGGTCTAACATAATTGGTCTTAGAAAGTGGGTGGGTTCTGTCCCACTCACATATAGTACAATGGTTCCTTTTTTAATGTTAGCCTACAGTATAACTTAAAAGCAGTATTTTTTGCTTTCAAACTTTCTGCCAAACTGTCAACCATGACGAAGATTTCCAATGAGATGAGCACCAAGATCAGGTCTTCTTTTTACAGTCAGGTGTTTATGTCTGCAATCCCACGATCAGACAATATTGTCGTTCTTGTCGCCTAACTCATTCTGTCGTATTCTGCTGGTAGCATTTCATTAGCCAGATTATTCTGTCAGAACGGCGACAAAGGGGAGGAGAGATTGATCCAGCCGCAGAGCTGCAGGTGTGGTCATGAGGCATTTAGCCTGAAGCTGTGAGATCCATTAGAGTTGATCAGCAGGGCTCTCTAAACAGGGGCGTCGTCGACAGCGAAAGTGAGGTCTTATAGCCGTGAGATCCATCAGCGAGCACATTGAGCAAAAATGTGAAGCAGAGCCGTAATCGAGGAAACGAGAGTGAGGAGTTCAAAAGTTGTTCAATCAGAGCGAAGCAACAAATCCAAATTGTGAGATGTGAAGTGGGGAAATGAGAAAACAAAGCGAGATCGACAACGTGAAAACCATGAAACGAAACGCGAGGCGAAGGAACACACAATAGTCTTGTTTAAGTCAAATGAAATCAATAAGTATGAGAAACGGGTGTGCAGGCTGGGCGGAGACGAGACATTGTTGGAAAACGCGTGGTGAGGAGCATGACAACGTGGGATAGGAAATGTCAACGAATGAAAGCGAACTCTGAACGTAGTGTGTGAGTTGAGTTCGTGACAGATATTGAGCACACAGAAGAGAGAGAGGTCACATAAATGATCTTGAACGCTCAAAAGTGAGTTTCATTGCACAAAAACGATTTTGAGCATGCATGCACGAGAGAGTAGTGCACTAAATATAAGCATAAATAAGTACATATAAGTACATTCAAATTCAACTGAAAATATACTGAGACTACCTTATATTAGTGTTATTTTTCAGTTTTTCTTGTGACTAAGATGAGACGATGACGATATGTCATGGATAAAAAAATAAAAAGTAATAACACATCTGTCTTTATTTTGTCTACATAATTTTCCACACAATCTGCTGCGATACTGTGTTCATTCATGAACAGAAGTATTTCCCGGGTCACGGCACACAGGATATCAGTTTGTGCACACAGTGACGAAATGTTACAAGCTCATTCAGCAACAACTCCTCCTCATCACGTCAGTATTACTCAGGTGAAAGAGAAGAAGCGATATTTGGGCCAATTTTGAACTGGAGAAAAAAGGCTGATGTGTAGTAATATCAGAGGGGAAATTGTGTGGGAACACAATTGCTGGGAAAAATACCACAAACCTAAATAGACACATAAAGGCATAAAATAAAAATATAAAAAATCACCCAAATTTGCAGCCTCTCTGTGCTAATGATGTTACCACATGTTAACATAATTATGTTGTAATGTATTTTAGTTTATTCTATTTTATAGTTAAATTGTTACCAAACACATTAAGTTAATAGATTAGCAAATTATTGTAGATAAGCTATCCCTGCAACAGTCCAAGTGCATAAATTCATTTAAAAAATGTAAGTTTCAAAACACTATTTTCCATAATGATTACATTGTTTTGTAGTTTTAAAAAAATATGGACATGCAGCAGTTGTTGTGATAGTTAAAAATAAATATAATTAGCTGAAAACATCAGATGAAAAGATGCATTTTAAATGTAAAGATAATTATTTTGTAAAAATCATAAAAAATGGTTTTGGTTAGACTAGGTTGACTGTAGGATTAATTAATAATAATCTTATTGTTAAAACATTACATTTTACTAAAACTAGACTATAACTAGACTAGACTATGATATGTTAAGGTTCCTTTGACTTAAACTAGACTAAAATACTTGAGGGTCCGTCTGACTAAAACTAGACTAAACAAAAGTAGGGCAAGAATTACTAAATATAATAAAAAACTAACAGGAACATTTATCCCAGAATAAGACTAAAATTTTAAATAGCTGACAAAATTAACACTACCGTATATTAAAATTTGTATTCTAATGTATACTTTCTATACATTTTTACAATGATTATTCTAAGCATTTTTTATTAACTGAAAAATTAATAAATAAAAAAATTAATTAAAGAACAAAGTTTAAATGAGTGTGCTTTGGAAATGACACCGACCTAGTCATTTAATAGTTCAGTACTGGAATTTCCTACAGTTTTGTACCTGTAACGAAACTGGACTTCATATTAAACACAACTCCTGATATATTGTACTTTCAGTCACCTAGCACACGGTACAATTTTTGCCATCTCAGGGAGGTTTTCCTTGCCATTGTCTCCCTCAGCTTGCTCACACGTTTCATACCAATTTGAATAATTTTCTTTTGATTCTGCAAAGCTGCTTGTCCACCCGCCGGCGGGTCCAAGTGCATTTTTTTCTGGTAACCATAAAAAGATGTTAAAATGCTCCATCATTTTTGATCATATATACTGTATAAGTGTAGTACATCATTTAAATCTGCAAAGGGTCTACTTTTATATATGTATACGCACTATATGAACAAAATATTGTGGTTTTTTAAAATAAAGAAAATAAACAAAGTGCGCTGAGTCAGCCATCTCAGTCTCCGTGAATATCTTTCTGAAACCCGTCACTAAAATTGACTGAAATTCTGCGAATCCTTCACACACTGACATGAGAAATATGTCTATTTAAAGCTTAAAGGGTCTTCTTTTAAATAAAGAAAGTTAAATAAAAAAAAATTCTCATTTTATATAATCCGTATGAATCCGAGGAGAGACACAGTCTTTCCTTCGCACTTCATTATCTGATAATGACGGAGGCAGGACACGCTCACATGCTCTTCACAGGGAAAACAGCTGTAGAAGCACGCTACATACAAGACCACGCCCCCTGCACGCACACACAAACCACACATACACAGATTTAATAAGTTTCCTGCACGTGTGGAAGATGTCACGCTCTGTATAGGTTTCTAAAGCTCTACAGAATGTTCTGTACGGAAGCGCATTGCATTCACAAAAGATTTGTTCTATTGTCTAAAAAAATCACAGGAATTATCTCATAATTATGATGTATTTACTCATAAATATTACTTAATAACTTATAATTATGCTTTAATATGTCATAATTATAAGATCCTGGTCTCATGATTATGACAAAAGGTAGGGTTACGTGATCGGCACAAGACGGGGACATAGTGCCGAATTTAATTAGTTTTTATTTATTTCTTGGATTCAGACACTGGGAGATATTAATGTCTGAGTAATTTGGATGGTAATAGTAGATTTAACTAATGTACTGTTCCGTGGCGTGGTATGGAGAGAGCTTTAGAGGGGGGCAACGAAATAGGAGTATGAGAGAGTGCTTATGACACACACGGGAAGACCTTCCCGTTTGGAGATGGCGTGGGATTATTAATTATCTCATAATTATGAGATATTAAGTCATAATTATGAGATAATAAGTCATAATTATGAGATAAGCCATAAATATGAGATAAGGATCTCATAATTATGAGATAGTAAGTCATAATTATGAGTTAGTAAGTCATAATTTTTTTTTGGGGGGGGGGGGGGGGGTGTTTTTTCCCC
>JAAGKR010002418.1:19158-94737 GCA_011419295.1 Clarias macrocephalus
GGGGGGTGATTGGTCCCCGATTTTCTCCCTAATTTAATCATGTCCAATTCCTCCCCGTCACTAGGGGGCTACTACCACTCAGCCGGGAGGGCCGAAGACTATCACGTGTTTCCTTCAAACCACATGACGCCAGCCGACCGCATCTTTTCGAACTGCTCGCTTGCGCACCGTTGGGGGCGGCGTAACACACTCGGAGGACAGCGCTATCCGCTCCCTCCGTTGTGCGAGCTCACAGACGCCCCTGACTGGCTGTAGAGCCGTGATTAATGTGGGAGCACTAAGTACCTCTCATCCCTCCCCTCTGAGAGAGCTCGGCCAATCAGCTCTCTCTAGACCTCCGGCTGCGAGAGGTTACAGCACCACCCGAGATTCGAACTAGCGATCTCTGGATGACAGGGCGAGCGCTTTTACCACTGCGCCACTCGGAGGCTCAGTAAGTCATAATTATGAGATAATAAGTCATAATTATGAGATAATTCCTGTTTTTGTTTTTTTTTAGAAAACAATGATATTCGGGCTACCATACTGCCTTATGTCGTTTAGCACAAACTTGCTAGCTCCCAGTGGCTGAAGCTAATGCCTTATGTGATTGTTGTCAGTATCAGCTGTGGTGTAAATATTCCAATTTATTTTACCCAGTTTTGTATACATTTAGCTTACAGTAGCTATTTGGTTCAGTTTTTGGTTAGCTTATGACACTGCTATCTATAATGTTATTTAGCACAAATACTTTAGCTCCCAGTGGCTAAAATACTGCCTCATGTAGCTTATTGATATTCAGATATAAGAATAAAAAGACCCCCGCTTTTTTATTTGTTGTATGACATTACAAAAGCTTGTGTTGTCTTTATGCATGGTCATTATGCATGGTGATTGATGATATACAATACTTTATTTTAGTCTATCATGCTCATGTTGTATTTTTCTTTTTTTAATAAACAGTTGTGACAGTGAAAATGATCAGCCACATTTCACACAGTAAGCATCTGTCTATACCTGTGACTGTGTAGAACCAGCACATGGACTGACCTTGGGTTACAGAAGTTTTGCTCCAGCTAATAACAGTGTCTGTATGCAGTGTATTGTAAGAAGCAAAAAACACCATGAAAACGCCAGGTATGTAATGATCATTGTCGCAAAGCAGCTTTACACAATCAAAATAATGATTTAAGTTTGTATGAAATGTGAATGTGTATGAATCAAAATGGTCAGATAGTCCCTGATAAACAAGGAAAAACTCCCTGAGATAACAATAGGAAGAAACCTTGAGAACAGAACATGTCCTAGTCGACGTCAATAAGCGCTGACTGCAGCAGAGCTTCTGATTGGTCAGTCCAGTGTCTGACCATTCTAAAGGTCGGCTCATCCTGTATAATTCTGTTTATATTCCGGTATGAAAAACATGGCAACATGGTCTGATTTTCCAAAAGCCGGCAAGGTGATGGCTTTTTAACTGTTCTTGAACGGGGTGTAACAATGATGTTGATGAAAGCTCGGCAACACTTTCTTCAGGTTCGCTTTGTTAAAATCCCCAGCCTCAATGAGTCTGGCATCTGGGTGAACCACAGAGTGTTTACTGATTATGTTGTGGAGTATAGTTAAAGCTGTCTTCGTATATGTGTGTGGGGGAATATAAATTGCCACAGTAATAACTGATGTAAACCCCCAGGGCAGATAGGAGAGCTGGCAAACAATAGAGATGTGCTCAAGGTCAGGAGAACAGGAACAAGTCAACATAGTGACATTTCTGGGGTTAAACCATTTATTGTTGATCATGAAGCACACTTCTTCACAATGTCACTCCCGGACATCACCCCAAAAAGCACTACAACTGTACAATGGTCGAGGACAACCCTCCAAAATCTTTCGTTTGGCCTTGCAACACAAAGGCTTAAGTACAGGCATTGGGGCCTGTGGTGGCTTGGCATAGCAGCTATGATATACAGTAACCCAGCATGAAACCTAGTCCTAAATTTAGCATGAGGACGGAACTGTGTCCTCAAACTCAGACATTGGATCAAGCACAAAGTCCTCAAACCAGGGTGCTGGATCAAGCACAAAGCCCTTGAACTTGGGGGGCGGAGCAAACACAAAGTCCTTAAATCTGGAAGATGGAGCGAGAAGCCAGGCAGCAGAGGGAGCACTAAGTGCTCAAACCTGGGCGGTCGGAGTCTCCACAGCCAGTTGGTGAAGCGGTGCACCGCTTTCAATTCCTGCAATAATGCAAACTGTGTGGTGGAAAACAACCACTGTGCATAGTGTTCATGTTGTGGGGATGCTTTCCTTCAGCAGGGACAGGGAACCTGGTTGTGGGGAAGATGGATGGAGCCAAATACAGGGAATCTTGCAGAGATTCACCTTACAATTAAAAACAACCCTAAACATACAGCCAGAGCTACAATCATATGGTCTAGATCAAAGCATATTCATGGCCGAGCCAAAGTCGAATTCTGAATCCAATGGAGAATCTGTGACAACTTGAAAATTGCTGAAAATTACTTTACACTTATTGAATTGTAAATTAATAATGTGCCATTATGTGCCACTTTGTGTTGTCAAAAAACAAAAACAATAAAAAATACATTTATACCATGCAAGAGATTTCTCCTTAATATTTTGATGTTACAGTATGCACTGTAGATGATGAGATTTGAATTTCATTTGAATTTAAATGAGCTCATTTAGTGGATAAAGTGAAATAAAAATTTTAGTTTAAACATTTCTTATGTTCTCGATGTTCTATTGTGAAAAGAATATTGGCTCATGTTATTTTTAAATCTTTTAGTTTTAATTTTATTCAAATTTTATTAAAGTTTAAGAACTTTTTTTATAATTTGGGTGGTAATGGTCTGACTCTCTAATGTGAACGCCCACTGCCAGAGTTGGCTCATCAAATTCACATTACATTTTGAAATCTTAATTAACTAATAAACAGGTTTGCCATCAAAACCGACAACCTCAAGCCATTATATAGCAATAGTTTAACACAAACAGATTGTTTCTCAGTAAAATATATAAGGTTGGGTGTATATGGAATGGTTCCATTTTAATTATTCAAATGTGTTTTTTACACAACTCTTACTGAACATTTGTCTGATGACACACAGTTATACCTCTCAGCACAACCAGATGAGAAAAAACAGATTATTAATGTTGAGCAATGTGTGCAGGACATAAGAGACTGGATGTTAATTAACTTCCTTTTGCTTAATCCTGATCAGACAGAAGATCTAGTCATAGGACCACAAGCAGCTAGAAGCAAGCTTTTCGATCACTGTAACTGTACATGGCCTTTCTGTTCCATCAAGTGCAAGAGTGAAAGACCAGTCTTTCATTTGAATATGTAGATAATATTACCAGGATAGCATTTTTTCACCTCAGAAATATTACCAAGATAAGGAATATATTTCCATTAAACGGTGCAGAAAAACTAGTTCATGTTTTTATCACCTCTAGGTTGGACTATGGTAATGCATTACTTTCTGGTTGTGCAACTAGGTGCATAAACAAGCTTTAGTTAGTCCAGAATGCAGCAGCGAGAGTCCTCACTAAAACCAGAAGACATAAGCACATCACCTCTATATTGTCCACACTCCATTGGCTCCCTGTTAAGTTTTGCATTGATTTTAAAATACTATTATTGACGTGTAAAGCATTAAATTGTCTCGCACCGCAAAATCTAAGGGGACTGCTGGTGTCTTACCATCCGCCACGCATACTTCGATCAAAAGATGCAGGCTGCTTGTCAGTACTGCGTATTATGAAAACTACAGCAGGGGGCAGCACTTTTTCTTACAAAGCCCCAAAGTTATGGAACAGTCTTCCAATTATTATTCTCGGGACTCAGACACAGACTCAGTGTTTAAGTCTAGGCTAAAAACCTATTTATTTAGCCAAGCATTTTTGTAAATAGATTTGCAGATCTGGGGGACTCATGAACGTAGAGTATTATGGTGAACTGGTATGTTTAGATGCTGTCTTCCCCACTGTCATTAATCACTCAGGTCAGCCTCAGGTCATCCTGAACCTCCAATAACGAACTGGAATCCATGTCAGCTTAAACACATCTCCTGTTAAACTTCCATTCTCAAACAGTATGATGCAGATCAATCCCTCCTATCTGTTTCACCCAAATGAGGATGGGTTCTCTGTTGAGTCTGGTTCCTCTCAAAGTTTCTTCTACTGGCATCTCGGGGAGTTTTTCCTTGCCACTGTTGCCGCTGTCCTCGGCTTGATCATCAGGGACAATCATATCATTTTGATTCATACACATTCACATTTCATACAAACTTTAATTCTTTTGATTGTGTAAAGCTGCAATGTCAATGTCAATTGTTAAAAGTGCTATACAAATAAAATTTTATTGAAATTGAACAGGACACACACATCCACACCCACCCTCCCCCGTACGCACACATACAAACACAAAATAAAAAAGGCTTTAGAGAAAAACCATTGGCTCAGTTGTGATCACATTACTCACATCAAAACAAGAAGCGCATGCATGCCAAATGATAGAGAGAGAGAGAGAGAGAGAGAGAGAGATATGTGATCAAGAATCGCTTCTTTATCAAGACAAAATGTATTAAAATTTTGCTTGTTTTGCAGAACGCTTGCAAACTGGGTTATTCGAATCCGAGGATACGCTGTATTTTATTTGCAGTACAACTAATATATTACTATATATTATTACTGCATTATATTGCAGTATTTCTGAAGTATTAAGGTGTAGATAAAAATGCAGTGTCTTCGTGTCCAAATGACTGCATCTCCTGCTGCATATGCAAATGAAATGCTTAAAAACTGCAGTTATTTTTTAAAGGTAAATCCCAAATAGCATTAAATGGAATGTTAGTGCGTTAGGGTGTACAATCAATTGCCACACACACAACAAGTAGGACCCTGAATTAGGGGTTGGAGAGCGATTTGCAATTTAGTCTTGTGTTAGGCGCTAGTTAGCTTTGCAGCAATAAATAACCTAATAGGGATGGTTCATAGGCATTTTAGAATGATGAAATTATTAAATTAAATTAATGACAGCAATTATTAAGGAGTCAAAGTGTTTTTTTTTTTGTTTTTTTTAAATGACAATGTTGACAATCATGTTTTTTTTTTTTTTTTTGCTGAATGTGCTTAGGTGACTGGTTCTGAATGTGGTTTTCGGCAGGCAGTTATATACAAGTCTGGTGGACCATACAAACCTACATTCACCCATGCTGCGATGATCTTTCTACCCAGAAGATGGTGCCAAATAAGAGCACCATATATAAATACCACCACATAAATACCAGGGTTTTTTTTTTTTTCATTGTTTTTAGTGAAGCATTTTTTTTTTCAAAGAAAGCTTTTGGCAACATTTTTGCAGTTATACAAAAGTCTTGCCAATTGTGGCAAAATGTTGCGACAAAAATAAACTCGTTGCCCAAACGGAAAAAATGGACCAAAAAGGAACTGCCTAAGGTTTCATCTGCCAAAGCTCAGTTCAAAGAGGTATAGTGTGTGAGAGAATTTAGGGGAGCTCATGCAAAAAACAACCAGATGAGGGCAGAAAAAAATAGTAGAATAATAGAGAGTGGAAAAGATGAGTGTTTTGTTTGCAGCAGAGAAAAGACAGTGGGTGAGATAAAGGAGGAAGTGCATATGTGATGGGGGTGTGTCATAAGCCAGGGTGAGTGAGTTCATCAATTCCAACAATGCTAGTTAAATGACTGTGTACAATAGTCTCTCTTTCACTCACTCACTTACACACATACACACAGAAAGAGAGAGAGGGGAGGGCAGTTCGCTATATGGGCACACATATATGAACACTAAAATGCACATTGCATAAAAATCTGTAAAAAATTGTATGTAATCCATGTTTGTCCCTGCTATAAAACCAACAATTTCTTAAAATAGCTTTTATAAGAATATGCTGTCTTTGTACTATTCGTTTAATGCATCATAATTACTGTGTGAACCAAATATACATTCTCCAAGTATTCACTGACATCCATTCCACATCAGGAGCAAGAACTCAAGCAATACAGTTCCATTCTACTACACTTGGTAAAATATTAACTTAAGTAAACTTTTAAAACCAATAAAATAGGAGCACATACCAGGTGAAGGAAGGATTTATGTAAGTTGCATAGCTGAATTGAAGCAAGAACACCCAAAAGGACTCTGGAGATACAGAAGAGGCACAGCTACAGAATCTGCACATCCTGCCAATATGGAGAAGCACCACAGAGACATATGCTGGCACATGGGGAGAGAACAAGATATGAGCAATGAATATCAACAGAATAGACGGGGCAAATAAGAGACATGCACAGAGCTAAAGAGGTGAAAGAGAAAGTGCGACATAAGTGAGGGAGAGAAGGATTGAGTTAGAGAATGAGGGAGGGAGGCAGACAGGAAGAGATCTGTGAGTTGCCAATAGCTGGATGTGGGGAGGACAGATCTGGAAGGTTAAAGAGTTCAAAACACTGGGAGAAAATAACATGTCATTGTAGTACAATGAGCCAAGTGTTACACAACACAGCCAAGCAAAGTGCCTGCTGCTGCTCCATTTCCCTTTTTCTCCCACCAAAATTTATGCATACACACATTTCCTTTTCTTTTCTAAGTAATTCATGGTTAATTACCAAATCAACCAGACTGTATGAAGTTCCACAATAAATGTGATAATTTTTTTAAGCCATGATTAAATTCATTGGTTTGGGTTATTGCAGAAAGATTGGGGGTTTCTTGTACTTCTCTGGTGTCACGAACTGGTTCTATAAGACTGACAGTTCTGGCAGATGTAATCACCGTGGGCACAGAGGGCAGGCATAGGCGCAGAGGGGCTGATGTTTAAACAGAAAGTCTTATTTTTAAACAAACAAAAAAAACAAACAAAAACACTGGGCTTCTCATGAACACAGGGGTCCCATAACACTCACAGTCTCTTTAAGCAAACACAAAGGCCAAGAGCTGGGGAGACACAAGAGATGGAGCTCGTGACAGGGGAAACGCAAGATCCTAGAGGCGAGAGGGGGACACGCTGGAGGCGAGAGGGAAGACACAAGACACAGGAGGGGGAACCTTGGAACAGGGCAGAAACACTAAAAACACAAGACAAGGGGAAACACAGGGCGCAGCACCTACTTAAATCACAGAATTGTAAACGGCTCATTGTAAACGGTACACTTACACAGACATATCACACAGAGCACATATAAACAAACAAGAATAAAGTAAAAGACAACAAAACCAAACGCCCACTTGACAGGATTAATGCTCGACCCAGTTTCCCAGAACAACCAGCGAGTTATAACACTTCTTATGAGCTACCTCGGTTCAGGTGAGCTCCGTCATCACCTGACCGAGGTGCCTTCTGGGAAACTGAGTCGACTAACAAAACTACAGAAAAACACACAAACCTGCACACACTAGGGGTGGTCTCTTACATCTGGGAATCAAGCAAAACAGAAAACAAAACCATTACTATGTAAGCAATGCACTGTGTTCTCAAAATTATCATGAAAATAAATTAAGTCTGTGTGACAAATGTTTTGACATTAGTGAATAGTGCTTGAATCATAAGAATCTGAATCAGAATTGCTTTTTCGTTATTTTATTCCTCTTGGAGAGTGATACTTTAGATTTATTATTATTATTATTATTATTATTATTATTATTATTATTATTATTATTTGTAAAAAAATTTAAACGTTATACATGTTTCATCTCAGTGACACGTTGTGTTTGAGCATTCAACATAAAGTAATATTCATTGTAATAGAGAGAAGTTTATTGTTGAAAAGTTAAGAACGCAAGAATACAAGAATGCAGAATGCAAGAATATCACATAATTTTATTGTTGGAAACAATAAACACTCGTGTATAACAAATCAGGAAATTCATATAGGATAATGTGCATAAAACTTACCCAAACATAAGCTGCAGAAAACGCCTAAATCTCATTCAGGTCTCAAAGATGGCTCATTTCTGTCTAGGAGAAAAAGAAGAGATTAACATGAGATCTCATCTTGGAGTTTTCTTAATCAGAGCACACAGACAAAGTAAAAGTGTGTGTATAATTCTTGAACATGCATAACGTTTCAATAATGTTTCAATAAAACAATTATAAGTATGTAAATAAATATGATGTTTTTTGTCTGCATATGCAGATCTGGGGTCCATTCTTCGTACATTGCTTGAAACATCCGAGATTAATTGACAGATCTAAGATGAGATCATCGTGCTAATTACGATGCGGCTAATTCGGTTCTTCGAGCACACCTGTTGTTGATGATTAGCATAGCTGGATTGAGTTGTCTAGGATTATTGCGCGTTCGTGCGTTTGTTTAAAAGGCGATATGCATCGACAGTAGAAACACTGATTACCACCCCTGCGATTGGTTGACGAAATGGCAAAAGAGCAGCTAAATTTTTTTTCTCCAGCAGAGCAAAAGCTTTTATTAGAGGGTTATGTGTGTGTATTCAATTAACTGAACAAATTAGATTTTTTTAATAATCATAAGTACATAAGTAACAGTAACTGTCACCTCAACTTTCCACCAGTTTAAATCTAAAGCGCACTTGTGGCTCAGTGGGAGGTGTCTCGCCTGCCATGCGAAAAACCCGGGTTCGGTTCCCGTGCTGGATTGAATTCTCTTTATTTGCAACAAATTCAAATATTGATAGTTCTGTTTACCTAAAATTGGAAACATCATTACTTTAAAAAATATATATGTAACTTATTACCTCAAATATTTTGAGTTTTGCCAACTTAATCGGGTTTACAGTGTAAAAGTGAAGCACAAGAACAAGTATAGTAAGAAGTATATTGTCATGCTGTGCTAAAGGATCCTTTCTATCACGCAATACATGAGGAATTTGAAAAACTCTGCGAATAATCCTCACACCTTCAGTAACCGGTTGCTCTCTCATAAACGGACAAGACATGGCTATGACAGATTTGAGAAAATAACCTCCACTTATATAGACACAATTGGGGGATAGAATGTTACATATTATTAGACACACACGGAGATTAACACACGAATGATGACCACAGACACACACGTACACATATACTGTATGTATGTTTAAATACATCGATCCATATATATATGCAAGATACTTTTCTTTTACAACCTGTCAATCAGCCTCTTTAACCAATCAGATGTGACGTCGCCATGTCAACCAATTATAACCCGCCCGGAGCGCAGCCTAAATCCTGTTTAGATGAAATAAACCTGCTCCCGAGCAGGTTTAAGCTTATGGACATGTTGCTATGACAGCAAGTGCGAGATTCACTTCGACGAACGAAACAATCCAAGATCAGAACAAATCCACAACAATTAAATCCAGCTAACTGAGTTAGTGACGTACGAAGAACGGACCCCTGGTTTTGTTTGAAACTTGAAATTATTGTTTATCGTGAACTAATAAGAAAGCATGTAAGAAACTTGACAATAAGTGTATCAATATTATGGTGATATGTTGCATTCTTTTCAATTATGTATACTTTTGCATTCAATAAAAATATTATACAAATATAATGTTCTATTCAGAAATTATTTTTGTTTCATTTTTATTAGTTTATTTATTTATTTATTGAAAATGTGTAAAAAATAGTTGCAAACAATTGTCAGGGGTAACCCCTAGAGGGCGCCTAGCGCCCAGTGATTTGTGTTTGTAGTTCTTTTTGTGTTAAACTTCTTTTCCCATGTGGCAACTTGGTCAGGTGACATGGGCGCTCACCTGAACCGAGTTGGTTATTAGTGTTATTATAAATAGTTTGGTTTCTTTGAGTTTCTTTTCTTGCATCTGTTGATTTATTCTTGTAAATGTCTGTATGTTTAGTTCGTGGTTCCCGTGTCTTTATTCGTGTTTTAGTTTCGTTTTCATATCAAGTATATTTGTTTATTTGCTTTTCCCCTGACCTTTGGTGTAAATAAAACATCGTTCCATTAAAACCTGGACCTCTGCATTTATGCCTCGCACTCCAATTCATGACAGAATGCAAGACCGTACAAAAGCATAGCAGAGGAGCCCTTCCCAAGAGAGATTATTTTGGGGGGGGCAACGCTGTATGCGTTGTGGGGAGCTGGCGTGGAAGGCGAGCGGATTCCCAAGCGGCGTTGCGGCAAAAGGAGAAGGAGAATGGGAAGGAAGATGCAGCTTTGGGCGGTGTGCGAAAAGGAATGATGGGCGCATTCGTGACCTGCAGGAGTAGGTGGCCACGCTCCAGGGGCTGCTAGCACAGCTCTGTTTCCAAGAAGGCTCAGACCTGCCTGCTCCTCCGACCTGTGACAGCGACGACGACAGAGAGCTCTTCTACATGCCAGTCAGCGATGACAACGGCGAGCTCTACTATATGTTGTATTGCGTCGATGAGGAAGACAGCGAGCTGCCGCCGCTGCACCGCACTGCCGAGCACAGCGAGCTGCCGCCGTTGCACCGCGCTGCCGAGCACTGCCGAGCACGGCGAGCTGCCGCTGCTGCACAGTGCCTTCGATGACGCCGAGCTGCCGCCGCTGCACTGTGCCTTCAAGGATGGGGAGCGCAGCGAGTATCCTCCACCGCCGCCGTCCTGCAGTGAGGAGGACAGCGAGTATCCTCCAGCGCCGCCGTCCTGCAGTGAGGAGGACAGCGAGTATCCTCCACCGCCGCCGTCCTGCAGTGAGGAGGACAGCGGGCTGCCGTCGCTGCTCAGCGCTGAGGAGGACAGCGAGTATCCTCCACCGCCACCGTCCTGCAGTGAGGAGGACAGCGAGCTTCCTCTTCCGCCGCCTCCCGGCTTCATCGAGGAGGACGTCGAGCTTCCTCTTCCTCCGCCGCCGCCGTCATGCGCCGCCGAGGACGTCAAGCTTCCTCTCCCTCCGCCGCCACCGTCATGCGCCGCCGAGGACGTCGAGCTTCCTCCGCCGCCGCCGTCGTGAGCCGCCGAGGACGTCGAGCTTCCTCTTCCTCCGCCGCCCTGCGTCAATGAAGACGGCGAGCCTCTTCTGCCTCCGCTGTCCTGCGTCACCGAGAACGGCGAGCATCCACTGCCTTTGCCGTCCTAGGTCAACGAGGACGGCGAGCTTCCTCCATCTCCGCCGCCCTGCTTCAACGGGGGCATCAAGCCACCTGGCCTACAGGACCTAAAAGCCAGACTCTGGGTGAGAGGGGCAGACATTGGACCCTGGGGGGGATGCCCTGGACCTCCTGTGGCGCCCTGGAGTTGCGCCCTTTGAGGGGGGGTACTGTCAGGGGTAACCCCTAGAGGGCGCCTAGCGCCCAGTGATTTGTGTTTGTAGTTCTTTTTGTGTTAAACTTCATTTCCCATGTGGCAACTCGGTCAGGTGACATGGGCGCTCACCTGAACCGAGTTGGTTATTAGTGTTGTTATAAATAGTTTGGTTTCTTTGAGTTTCTTGTCTTGCATCTGTTGATTTATACTCGTAAATGTCTGTATGTTTAGTTTGTGGTTCCCGTGTTTTAGTTTCGTTTTCATATCAAGTATATTTGTTTATTTGCTTTTCCCCTGACCTTTGGTGTAAATAAAACATTGTTCCATTAAAACCTGGACCTCTGCATTTATGACTCGCACTCCAATTCATAACAATAATTAGTTGTAAATAACAATACTATTAATAACTAAACATGTTTGCTTCATATTCTGTGTAAAAAATGGTAAGGGACAGTCATACAACAAAATTAAATAACAGATTTGAATACTTCTCTGGCGTACACATGGTATATGGTATATACACACTATAAACTACAGTATATGGTATATACTGTAGTTTATAGTGTGAAAATTTTCTTTAAACTTTACATTTTTTTATATACAAAAAAATTTATAAAAAAAGAAAAAGTAAAAAATAATAAACAGCAGTACATTAATACACAGTATAATAAAACTGTGTACTATTACTACTACAGTAGTATATGCAGAAAATATGGTGGGTTTCTTCCCACAGTTCAAGGACATGAAGGTTAGGTTAATTGGCATTCCTAAATTGCCCGTAGTATGTGTGTGCCCTGGTATTGGTAGGGGAGAGTGTAGCCAGACAACATAGGGTGGTGAGAAAGGTGAAGAAGACAAAGGAAGAGCAGAGGACAAAGTGGTAGAAGTTGAAAAAGGAGGAATGTTGTGTAGTTTTTCAGGGAGATAAGACAGTCTCTGGGTGGTCTAGAGGTTCTTTCAGCTGACTGGACAACTACAGCTAATGTGATCAGGGAGCCAGGTTGGAGAGTACTTGGTGTATCATGGGAAAGGGGGAAACTGAACAAGGAAACATGGTCCAGGAAGTCCAGTGAAGTGGGACACTGAGAGTAGATAGGTGTACAGGAAGAAGGCAAACAAAGAACATACAGTTAAACCTTGGATTGGGAGCATAATTCTTTCCAGAAGTGTGGATAAAACAAATTATCCTGCACTTTACCTTTGAAAAGAAACATGGCCAAACCATGAGGAGGGGGGCTACTGTGCAGGACGGCTTTCACACACACACACACACACACACACACACACACACACACACACACACACACACACACACACACACAAGGAAACCAGGAAACATGGTCCAGGAATGGCAGTTAGTGTCCAGGAAGGGACACTAATGGAATCACTGATCTGTCTGCAAGCTTATTTAACAAGGAACGTCTCTAATGACACTTGCTTTTACCTCCTTTGGATTTTTCTGCAGAAATGTAATATTGCATTGTCTTTAAACACAATAATTTTCAGCACCGCCACAGCCATTTAAACTTTTTTTTTTTCCCTTCACGGGAGCCATTGTTGCAGTACAGTGCAGACTATTGGACAGTATTGGACAGTAAGGAGAGGTGGATCTGTATTATGGAACTCCAAAGTGTTCAAAATTAAATAAATAAATAAGACATGATGAAATAAATAACTCTATGAATAAACAAGACACAGATATGTAATATGAGAATGATATTGTGAAATAATGGAACACATTTTGAAAAAAAAAAGCTTATTATTGTGAAAAATATTGCTCTCTGCTATAAAAATTTACTTATTATTATGAAATAATATTTCATGGTTGTAATGTTTGGGATCTACTTTCAGCAGCGTAACAACATTGTATTGTTAGGGCTGGCGCATTAATTCTGTTGAACTATTAAGGGAAGCGTGCGCGTTCTTTTTCTGCCATGCATTTTGATAGTAAAACGAATGAATCTACAGTCACCACTCCGTCTCATAATTTTCATATGAAGTTGTCACAGACACAACAGATTGGCGACGAGCTGAACAAACACTAACACGTGCCCCCGCTGCGTAAATAATCATTTTGACCACATTGGCTAGTCAAGACGGAAAGGAGAAACGAGCAGAACTCGTGCAACCAACAAGCTAAGTACTATCGCTAATATGGCATGTGTTGGGAAAATAGAGGAATTTGACAGTGCAAATAAAGACTGGGAGTCATATATTGAAAGAGTGGAACTATACCTTGTCGCAAATGACATAAGTAATGATAGGAAAGTCCCGACTATTCTCAGCTTAATGGATACTAAAACGTACAACCTGCTACGTAATTTATTAGCTCCTACAAAGTCATCTACTCAGGACTTTCAGATGATTGTGAACACATTAAAAAATCACCTCAACCCAAAGCCAATAGTAATAGCAGAAAGGTTTCGTTTCCATAACAGAAACCAGTCTAAGGATGAAAGTATTTCTGACTACATTGCTGAATTACGCAAACTGGCCCAGTTTTGTGAATTTGGAACTGGACTGTCTGATGCACTGCGTGACAGATTGGTGTGCGGCATGCACAGACAGAGCACACAGAAGAGGTTGTTGTCAGAAAAAGATCTCACACTGGAAAAAGCACTGTCTATCGCAGAGTGTCAATGGAGACAGCAGACAGAGATGCTGTAGACCTACAAAAAAAAGGCATGGAGAGTGGGCTGCACAAAATGACAATGAATGATAAACATAAGTGTTACAAATGCTCTCATGATGCAAATTATTGCTGGTTCAAGGACAAAATATGCAGAAAATGTAACAAAACAGGACACATAGAAAGGGTGTGTAAACAAAAATCAGATGACAAGCAGACACATAAGGTGAAACCACTAGACAGGAAGACCAAGTACAAGGTAAAACATGTGCAGTATGTCGCTAAGTGTGAAAGCAGGTCAGGAACTGAACCTGACACAAATGATCTGGCCTGTTTAGAGCTGCATTGTATCACTAAAGAAAAAGGCAGAGAGATAATTTGGCTTACACCTGAAGTGTCTGGTGTTCAGTTAAAAATGGAGCTGGACACAGGATCTGCAGTGTCAGTAATTTCCAGATCCAACTACAAAGAACTGTTCACCACCCTGCCATTGTTAAAGACTCAAGTACGGCTCAAAACCTACACAGGTGAAAGAGTGTGTCTTGATGGAAAACTCAGGGTAGAAGTGAAATACAAAGGAAGTACACAGCAGTTAGATTTATATGTCCTGAGACATGGTGGACCACCCCTCTTGGGTCGGGAATGGTTGAGAAAAATCAAATTAGACTGGCACTCCATCAAAGCCTTACACATATCAGCCACAGACAATTGCGCTTCACATAGTGTTAGACAGAAGCTGACACAAATTTGTAAGAGTTGAGTGGAGTGATTGAGCTACGCCCATCGTGCCTGTCATCAAGAAAGAAAAGGCTGAGGCTGTGCATATATGTGGGGATTTTAAGGTCAGCATTAATCCTGTTCTGCGCACAGTGCAGTACCCCCTGCCACGCATTGAGGACATCTACTGTATGCATCATTGTCAGGAGGACAAAAATTCACAAAGATTGATTTAACACATGTCTACTTTCAGATGGAAGTCAAAGAGATAAGCAAGAAGTTCCTCACAATCAACACACACAAGGGGCAATTTCAGTACAACAGATTTTTGGTTTTTGGCGTAGCATCCGCTCCAGCAATATGGCAAAAAGCTATGGATCAAGTGCTACAAGACGTACCGAGAACACAATGTTATCTTGATGACATCATCATAACTGGTAAGAATGATGAAGAACACTTTGAAAATCTCTCAAAGGTGCTAACAAGGCTTGGTGCATATGGCTTGCGTGCAAAGAAAAGCAAATGTGAGTTCTTCAGGGACGAAATCTCATATTGTGGTCACATGATAGACAAGCATGATCTACACAAATCACTAGAGAAAATTGAAGCAGTGCTCCATGCACCAAAACCAAAAAAATTGTCACAGTTAAAGTCATATTTGGGTCTTGTCAACTATTACCATAAGTTTCTCCCAAACCTATCCACACTGCTGCACCCATTAAATACACTACAGCAGATCGGAGAAAAATGGGACTGGACTGAGGAATGTAACAAAGCATTTAACGAAACAAAAAGACTGATTACATCAGATAAAGTACTCACCCACTATGACCCAGTAAAACCCATTAGACTAGCATGTGATGCAAGTCCCTATGGGATAGGGTGTATCTTGTCACACGTCATGGCGGGTGGATCGGAACGCCCCATTGCCTATGCGTCAAGATCGCTGACATATGCAGAGAAAAACTATGCACAGATCGACCGTGAGGCCCTAAGTGGGGTGTCAAAAAGTCCCATCATTATCTTTTTGGGAGAGATTTACACTTGTGACAGACCACCAACCCCTGGTAACGATCTTTAACTCCCGTAAGGGCATTCCAGTGGTTGCAGCAGCTCGTTTACAACGCTGGGCGCTATTCCTGGGAGGCCACAGCTACGACATTGAGTTTATAGGGACCAAGCACTATTGTAATGCAGACGGATTGTCACGGCTGCCACTGCCAACAACCACTCCCACTCTGCAGACCTAGCAGAGGTGTACCATACATCAGTGGTGAGTCAGCTGCCAGTTACAAATGTGGAAATTCAAAGACAAACAAAGCTTGATCCTAGCATGTCAAAAGTCTTCGAAATCACACTACAGGGAAGGTCAGTTCATGGTAATCCCCTGTTTCCAGAGTTTTCATCTCGACGTGACCAACTCTCAGTGTGCCAGGGAACCCTGTTGTGTGGCTCTCGCGTAGTGGTTCTATCAAAGCTACGCTCCAGTTAAAATGAAAAGTCTAGCCCGTAGCTATGTCTGGTGGCCGGGCATTGATAAACAAATTGAAGACATCAATAAAATATGTTCTGGTTGTCAAAAGGTTCAGAGTGAGCCTCCGCAAGCACCCCTTCATCCATGGGAGTGGCCTTTAGCCCCTGTCGTGGAAATTAATTGAAGACTCAGGCTCTGATTTCAGAAGGTTACAACTTTATTGGTTGATCAATAAAGTCGGGAGGTCTGCAGAACACACCACGACTCCCGACGGCTTCTTGCTTAAATACTGATCCTAGACAAAGGCGGACAGTTTTCCCGCGCTTACTTTACATAAAACATCTGGGTTTCATTAAGGTTCCCAGTTCTTGGTGCCTCAATGTATAGATCGGATTGCTTACACAGGCACATTCCAAAGGGGCCTATATGCTCGGCTTCTCACGCAAGCCTCCCATTATTGCAAACTGAGGTATCTTTTTATTTCCTAAAAGTAGGGTATGTCACATAAAATCAGATAAAAATTTCTTCTACATCTCCCCCCTCTGGTACTTATAAGTTCCACAATTATCGTTTTATCTAGAGTGCAAATTCATGTGTTAGTCTTCCTTACACTAACTGGTGATTAAATTAAATCACTGGTCTTCTAACAAGGACGAACCTATGTATTTGAACTCTAGTGGAGAATCGGCCAAACCTCTCCTTCCGCACTTGACTAGAAAGGAGTAAAAGACTCGACCTCCATGACCTTGTACTTTTCATAATACGATAACAGTAACACAATATGAGTATGTAATTAACACAGTGATTTTCTAGGTTTACACTAACCGGGCGAATCATACAATCTAAAATGGAATATGCATAACACATTACAACTGTAAAAGTGGGTATAATTTTAAACAGCCTTGTTGTAATGTAAGAATCTTCAACTCAGATACTTTGCGCATCGTAGAGAGTCAGTTGGAGCCCACAAGAGAGGTTACTAGCACTTCATTATGGGCCCGTGTCTTCCCTCCTTTGCTATGGAAGATGTGCATCCGAAGACTTGTCCCTGTCTGTTGTTGCTAAGGAATGCTGTTAGCTGTGAGTATACAGTAATAATAAAGGATGGAGAAGACTTCAGACCTGTTTTATCTCAGAGTTGTTCGCAACCGGGTTTTGCTCAAATTAGCCGAGCTGAAAGCTCTCACAGCCATATGTCAAACCGCCCAAGGGCTAGTAGAAAGTATTTTTTACAGAGTCAGCCTATTCACATGGTGTGTGTCATCTGTTTGGAGCGGTGTTTGGGGAGGTCTTCATCAGGTGTCCTTACCACCATGGGTGATCCTCAGCAAACAACACAAACTAAGCATAGAAGCAAAAGTTGCTTACCTTTGTAAGTGGCCACCTGTTTGTGCTGCCCGCCAAGGAAGCCCATGCTGATCAGTCACCGTTGCCCCTTTTCCATCCTGTTCGTGACGCCAAAATGTCGTGGAAATTAATTGAAGACTCAGGCTTTGATTTCAGAAGGTTACAACTTTATTGGTTGATCAATAAAGTCGGGAGGTCTGCAGAACACACCACGACTCCCGACGGCTTCTTGCTTAAATACTGATCCTAGACAAAGGCGGACAGTTTTCCCGCGCTTACTTTACATAAAACATCTGGGTTTCATTAAGGTTCCCAGTTCTTGGTGCCTCAATGTATAGATCGGATTGCTTACACAGGCACATTCCAAAGGGGCCTATATGCTCGGCTTCTCACGCAAGCCTCCCATTATTGCAAGCTGAGGTATCTTTTTATTTCTTAAAAGTAGGGTATGTCACATAAAATCAGATAAAAATTTCTTCTACACCCCCTGGCAAAGAGTGCACATAGATTTCCCTGGCCCATTTATGAACTCCATGTTTCTGATCGCAGTGGATGCCCACTCCAAGTGGCCAGAGGTAATACCAATGAAATCTACTACTTCAGAAAATACTGTGAGTGCTCTGAGGACCATCTTCTCTCGGAATGGTCTACCTGAACAGATTGTGAGTGACAACGGACCACAGTTTACCTCTGATGTGTTCAGTTTTTTTACTAAAAAGAATGGCATCAAACATATCAGGTCAGCACCATACCATCCAGCTACAAACGGCTTAGCTGAGAGGTTTGTTCAAACTTTCAGAAGGGCTGTTAAAGCTATGAACCAGGAGAATTTGACCCTGCAACACAAGGTGGACAAAGTCCTCTTCAGCTACAGAAACTCTGTCCATGCTACAACAAACCAAACACCTGCTATGTTGTTTATGAACCGCAACCTCAGATCTCGCATAGGGCTCCTGAAACCAAACCTGATACAGGAAGTACAAAATAAACATTTCACCCATCTACCAACAACATCAAGAAGGGACTTTGAGGTTGGACAGGAAGTCTTGGCACGGGACTACAGAAAAGACAAATGGACTAATCATAAAGACTGGGCCTCTCTCATACACCGTTGATGTTGGGGAGCAGAGTACTTGGAGACGTCATGTGGATCAGATCCTGAATGTTGAGCCAATTGTTAAAGCCTCACCACCCCAAGATCTTTCCTCAAGTGCTAATCAAAATGTTGTTGTGGATAAGACACCTACTGTTAATGTTTCCACCCAGAGCCCATTTACTATGGAGGCTACACCACAGCTCCAGAGGCGTTATTCTGTTAGGCACAGAACACCTCCTAAGAGACTGGACTTGTGATTGCCTTGATTTTCACAACACAGATTGCTGTGCATTGTAAAAAAAATAATAATAATAAAAAAAAAAATTAATCTTATCCTGAAAGGATGTTATTGTTTGTATTGTTAAATAGTTGTCTTATTCAGGGTTGTGGGGTAGTGATCTAAAAAGGGAGGAAGTGTAATGTTTTGGATCTACTTTCAGTAGCGTAACAACATTGTATTGTTAGGGCATGCGCATTAATTCTGTTGCACTATTATGGGAAGCGTGCTCGTTCTTTTTCTGCTGTGCATTTTGATAGTAAAACGAATGAATCTACAGTCACCGCTCCGTCTCATCATTTTCATATGAAGATGTCACAGACACAACAATGGTCATTATTTTTCCCAATGACATAGATTATTGCAGAGGCATTTTATTTAATTTCAGCTGTTTATTCCAAAATGTAATTTTTTCAAAGTCAGTATTTATTTCAAAATCCCGTTTTTCCCGATGGCCTATTTATTTCATAATGCGACTTTTCAGCAGGATGAGTCGTTCTGTCAATCAGTGCCAGTGGGTTGGACCTGCGCGCCTATTTGCTGATCCTATAACATCGATTAGTTTCCCTGGATACCTGCTCCGCGGACCGCCGCTACAGATAGCAACAACGTGCAAGGCAGAGGCGGAGTGGCCATCTGGAGCTCCGGGCGTTTTCCCGGTGGGGCGCTGGCTAATTTATTGTAAAATGACGGAAACCATAATATTGCATCTCTCTTTTACGCAGAAAGATGAGTGTGTTGATCGTACGGTTGCCGCCGACAAAGAGTGTGTGTTTTGTAACGGCCACTACTATGTTGTATTATGTATGTACAGTATGTTGCCCTGTAAGAGTTGCTGCGGAGGAGAGAACGGAGTAGGAGCTGAGGTGTGCCTCTCCCACCCCTAACCCCCCCACCCCCCCCCCCCCCCGAAACACTCTATTGTTTTACCCTTTTCTGTACTTTTACTTTATGTTTTGTATTATAATTTTGTGACACTGAAAAAGGCTGATAAAGGTTTTGTGCTGAACGCTATTGTTGGCTCTGAGCTCTTTTTTCCCCGGCTATCTTTATGTCTAGTGGCTAGTCTTTATGGCGCAAAGCAACACAGTTTGTGTGAATGTGAATGTATTGTAATCCTATTCCATTACCTGTTCTGAAACACGCCCCCTTTAACTTTTCATTTACAGAGGGAGAGATATGGATCAATACAGCAAAGAATTAATAATTGCCATGGATGAAAATTTAAAAAAAGAAGAAAAGGTGGAGCTGAAAATTTACGCGACAAGAAGAAAAAACTTCAAAAGCAGATGCTGTGGAATTCTTTAGATTAGCAGATTATGCCTTTTGCAGTTCCGCAGGCTTTGACAACTCTAACATTACGGTCAGGGACAGCGAGTCTGGATCCAGCAGCCTCAGGGTCAGTGATGATGTTGACCAGCACCTCTCCCCTTCTATACCCGAGGCAAGTGAAAAGGATGGCCAGGTAAACTGGAATAAAATCAGAGGCAGCATTAGCTCGGGCTAGTAAACTAGTTACTAATTTAAATTATTATTGTATTATTGGGCCAGGAAGTCCAGGGCCACTTTTAGGTCCCAGTCCGCCCCTGATGCTACTACAAAAGTCACCGAAGATGGCGGACTGGTGTGAACTTCAGTCAGTTCTGCTCATTTTAGCAGATCAGATAGAGAGGGATAATTTACCACACTGTAAACCTGATTAAGTTGGCAATACTCAAAATATTTGAGGTAATCAGTTACATAAATTTTTTAAAGTAATGATATTTCCAATTTTAAGTAAACAGATCTATAAATTTTTGAGTTTGTTGAGCTTAAATAAATAAAATTTTTTCAGACAATCCAGCCCGGGAATCGAACCCAGGTCTTCCGCATGGCAGGCGAAACACCTACCACTGAACCACCAGTGCTCTATAGAGTTCACATTGGTGACAGCTACTGTTACGATTACATAAACTATAAAAATTTGTTCAGCTAACTAAGTGTCATTTCTACAAACTCATAAATACTCAAAAAGGTCTATTAATTTGACCTAATTGCAATAATTTAAGTTAACAGTTCTCAATGTGTTTAATTACTTTGAGCATTAGGGTTTACAGTGCTGTAGACACTGTTCTGCCACCTACTGCATAGGACACGTATTGCACCATTAGACCTAAATCGATACTTCATGCGCTGATACTTACGTCTGAATAAAGGAGCAACCAATCACACAGCTGGCTCTGCCCTATCGCTCTTGATTGACAGAACGACTTATTCTGCTGAAAAGTCGCATTATGGAATAAATAGGCCATCGGGAAAAACGGGATTTTGAAATAAATACTAACTTTGAAAAAATGACATTTTTAAATAAAAACAGCTTGAATTAAATAAAATGCCTCTGCAATAATCTCTGTTATTGGGAAAAATAATGACCATGAAATATTATTTCATAATAATAAGTTAATTTATATAGAAAAGAGCAATATTTTTCACAATAATAATATTTTTTTTCTAAATGTGTTCCATTATTTCACAATATCATTCTCATATTACATATCTGTGTCTTATTTATTCATAGAGTTACTTATTTCATCATGTCCTATTTATTTATTTAATTTTGAACACTTTGGAGTTCCATACTGTATAGGTTGGTGAGGCAGAGAGATGGACATGGAAAGGTTGTGCAGGTTAGAGTCATTAAAAATATGGATGGAAATGTACTGACAGGTACCAGACGGGTGATGGGAAGATGGAAGGAGTGCTTTGAAGAGTTGAAAGAGGAAAATGAAAGAAAATGAAGAGTAGAAGAAGTGCTTGTTGTGGAGCAAGAAGTATCAAAAGTGAATATGAGAGAGGTGAGGAGGGCATTGAAGAGGATGAAGAGTGGAAAGGCAGGTGGTTCCAATTACATACCTCTGCTTAATCCTGATAAGACAGAAGTTCTAGTCATAGGACCACACGCAGCTAGAAGTAAGCTTTCTGATCACACTGTGACCATACCTAACTGCGATCTCTCCTTATTTTCTGCTCTCTCCTCTTCTGTTCTCTTCTCTCTCTCTCTCTCTCTCTCCTTTTCCCTTTCCCTGTCTCTCTGTCGAGCTATACATGTCGCTCCTGAGTTACCAGTGATCCAGACCGCTCTGCCCTTTGGACCTGTCTGACCCGTCCTGGAGTCCTGCTTTTGGTTGGAGATCTTGTCGCATGGATGCCCCATGTGGTCTGCCTGGGATGCGCATGGTGACTGGGGATGGTTTCCACAAAGACTGTCCTGTCCTTGACTGATGCAGACAGCTGTTCTCTGGGGAACTGTGACTTTTCCTACAGTCCTACAGTAAACATAAACATGAATTTATAAGACTCAGAAAGTCTGTTTTAGTAATTTAATTAACATAGATACCACAAACTCAGAGCACACTGAATGCGCAGCAGGCACCTCTGATGTGAAGCTAGGACTGTTAAATATTAGATCCCTCGCATCTAAAGCAGTTATTGTTAATGAAATTATCACAGACCAGGAGTTTGATATCCTCTGTTTGACAGAAACCTGGATTAAACAGGATGAGTATGTAGCTTTAAATGAAGCTAGTCCTCCTGGATACAGCTACAGGTGTCGCAGTTATTTACAACGATAATCTGTCTATCGTTCAAAAACACGGACACAAATTTAATGCATTTGAAGTTCTCTATAGTAACATAAAAAGTGTAGCTACAAATATTAAGTCTGCTCAGTCGATCCCGCTAATTATCATTTACAGACCCCCAGGGCCGTACTCTGAATTTCCCTGTGAATTTGCAGATTTCCTTGCAAACCTAGTCATTTCTGTAGAGAAAGCATTAATTGCTGGAGATTTTAATATTCATTTTGAGAATCCAGAAGACCCTCTGAGAACAGCGTTTATGTCTATACTAGACTCGGTAGGAGTAAATCAATGTGTAGTAGGACCCACTCATAAAGCAGGTCACACTCTAGATTTAATATTATTCTTCAGATTAAGTATAAAAAATGTATTTACAATTCCACTGTCTGAAGTTATCTCAGATCACTATCTTGTCTCAATTAATGTTTGTCATAGTAATAATGTACGCACAGTGCCGCACTACCGTATTAAATGTACATTCGCATCAAATATCACACAGCACTTTATCAGTAATCTCCCAGAGTTATCAACTTTGATTGGATCGCCATCTGACGCCACAGAACTGGATCAGGCGACTCAGCATTTAGAGTCAATATTTCGTTATACCTTAGATAATGTAGCTCCAGTTAATGGCATAAATGGCATCAAACCAAATTATTAGTATTTCAAACAGCATGGAAGGAGAGCATCCTGAACTATAGAAAAGCTCTTAGTGTAGCTAGATCAACGTATCTCTCCACTCTCATAGAAAAGAACAAAAATAATCCTAGATTTTTATTTAATACCATAGCCAAATTAACCAGAAATAAGACCACTGCAGAAATCTCCACAACAACAATATATAGTAGTGAGGACTTCATGAACTTCTTTAATAATAAAATTGTAAACATTAGGCATAAAATTGAGGCTTTGAAACCGGACAATGTAATTGATGCAGATGTTAAGCTAACCATGTCAGATCGGAACCTAGAATACTTTACTCCCCTTGAAGAGAATTAATTAATTTCACTCATCTCTTCTGAAAATTCATCAACTTGTATATTAGATCCCATACCGACACATTTCCTCAAACAGATAGTGCCAAAAATAACAGAACCCCTGTTGAAAATAATTAATTCTTCAATCAGTATGTTGCGTATGTTCCAAAATCTTTTAAATTAGTAGTTATTATACCGATAATTAAGAAGTCAGACCGGTCAGCTGTCCAATTACAGGCCAATATCAAACTTCCCTTTTATCTCTAAGATTCTGGAAAAGATAGTTGCGGAGCAGCTATGCTCATATCTACATAGAAATAACATACATGAACTGTATAAGTCAGGATTTAGGCCTCATCACAGCACAGAGACAGCACTCGTTAAAGTCGTAAATTACCTCCTATTGGCCTCTGATCATGGTGGCGTAACTATGCTTGTGTTACTCTACCTCAGTGCAGCTTTTGACACAATTAATCATAGCATTCTACTTCACAGATTAGAAAATGTAGTAGGAATTAAGGGAACAGCCCTCTTCTGGCTCAGATCGTATTTGACTGATCGTTATCAGTATGTAGATTTAAATGGTGATTATTCTGCATGGTCACTAGCGGAGTTTGGTGTCCCACAGGGTTCGGTTTTAGGCCCACTGCTTTTTTCCCTTTACATGCTTCCTTTGGGCAACATAATCCGTAAACATGATATTAATTTTCACTGCTATGCTGATGACACAAAAGTAAAAGTTGCTAACTTTATTAACTTAATTGCTAAAGTTGAGCAATGTGTAAAGGATATAAGAGACTGGATGCTAACTAACTTCCTTCTGCTTAATCCTGATAAGACAGATGATCTAGTCATTAGGACCGCATGCAGCTAGAAGCAAGATTTTAGATCACACTGTAATTTTAGATGAGCTTTCTGTTCTATCTAGTGCAACAGTAAAAGACGTCAGTGTGATCATAGATTCTAGTCTTTCATTTGAAGCTCATGTAGACAATATCACCAGGATAGCATTCTTTCAACTCAGAAATATTGCCAAGTTATATATTGTCACTAAACGATGCAGAAAAACTAGTTCATGCTTTTATCACCTCAAGGTTGGACTATTGCAATGCTTTACTGTCTGGTTGTTCAACTAGGTGCATAAACAAGCTTCAATTAGTTCAGAATGCAGCAGTGAGAGTCCTCCCTAGAACCAGAAGATATGAGCACATTATCCCTATCCCTATCACTACACTGGCTCCCTGTGAAATTTCGCATTGATTTTAAAATACTACTTTTGACATATAAAGCATGGTCTCGCGCCGCAGTATCTGAGTGAACTGCTAATGTCATATGTGATAATAAAAGCCTAATTGTCTTGACTTGATAAGAGATAATGAGTGGAAAAAAAATTTTATGCCCTTTGTCTCTAGCCTCTCACACCACCATGTTTCAGCCTGGCTTCCTCCTTAATGGAAAGCAGCTCATTAAGAAAGTTTGTGTCTTTCTTTACTGGTCAAGGTCAATCTCTCCCTCTCATGCAAGTGTTGTGCTCACCATGGTTTTATGCAAGAAAGCACCATGACAATGACAATTGTTAAAAGCGCTATACAAATAAAATTAAACTGAATTTAATTGAATTCTGTGACTGTGACTATACCTAACTATTATCTCTCTTTCTTCTCTGCTCTCTCCTCTTCTCTTCTGATTCCCTGTTGTTCTCTGTTGAGCTATATATGTCGCTCCTGAGCTGCCATCTGGACCGGCCTGACTCATCCTGGTGCCCCGCTTCTGGTTGGAGATATTGTCACACAGATGTCCCGTGTGTCTCTTTGGGATGCGTCCGATGTCTGGGGACTGTTTCACTCTACTAGGAAGACGGTTCTGGCCTTGCATGATGTTGACGGCCGTTTCTCTGCGGACTTGGCTACAGTCGCTCGATAGTTCAGGACTGGAATTTCCTACAAGTCTACCTGAGCCTCCAATAACTACCTGGACTCCATATTAACATCAATTAACAACTAGTATACTGAACTGCCTGCCACCCAACACACAGTATGAATGCAGATCAATTCCTGCTTTCTGTTTCACCCAAATGAGGATGGGTTCCCTGTTGAGTCCGGTTCCTCTCAAGGTTTCTTCCTACTGCCATCTCAGGGAGTTTTTCCTTGCCACTGTCGCCCTCGGCTTGCTCATCAGGGACTATCTGACCATTTTTTGATTACATACATATTCACATTTCATACAAATTTTTATAATTCTTTTGATTGTGTAAAGCTGCTTTGTGACGATGAAAATTGTTAAAAGCACTATACAAATAAAATTTTATTAAATGGAATTGAATCACTTAAACCATATACAGTTTAGTACACAGTGAAACAAAACAACGTTCGTCCAGGATCAAGGTGCTACATACAACATAAATTAATACAACAGATTAACATAAACTAAGTAGCTAACTAGGAAAACTAATAAGCTGGCTAGCTGAGACAAGACAGATTGACACGATAACATATATTAACAAAATGCTAACCAGCTATCTTAGAGGCCTAATTGGCTCTCTAGCTGGGACAAAACAGATTGACACTTTAAGGTAACAGAAAACTATCTAGGTTTTTATACAAAAGAGACAACATAAAGTGCATGTACAAATGTGCAAACAAAAGTGACAAAGTGACAATGCAACAACATTACAATACTTTGTGGCAATGAGTTGAGGTAGTAGAAGGAGAAACAAAGACAAAAATAGTTTGTGCAAATTTAAGTAATGAATATTGTGCAAAAGAGCATTTCCAGGTTGGTGTGTACAATAGTTTGATAGTGTTGATCAGTGTGTTTGAGTGTATGATAATAATGTGTGTGTGTGTGTGTGTGTGTGTGTGTGTGTGTGTGTGTGTGTGTGTGTGTGTTTATCAGTCCAGTCCAGACGGATGGCTTGTAGAAAGAAGCAGAAACAGGATAAAACGACACAAACTCATGGCAAATGCAAAATGCAGTTTAACCAACTATGTGAATACAATACATACAGATGCATCTGAGAAAACATTGGCTAATATATAAAATAATTGTTATAACAGAAAGAAGAGATATATAAGAGATGTCTCAGACTCAATATATTACAGAACATGGAAATAAGAAACAAATGACATTACTGATAAGATGAAGTGGTTGATGGAAAGACCTGTTAACTCTTTCAAAAAACTTGTCTATGTGTACCCACAAAAATGCATTTAGGCACCTGGGTCCCAACGGAAACAGCAAGGTTAAATTCAAGCTTATTTGTCATATGCATATATATATGCATAAGTGAGTGTGCGTGTGCGTGTGTGTGTTATTGCACATGGTCACATACTGTACATTAAACTACACCTGATTTACAAATGTATTGTATTGCACAATGTTGCTAAATAAATTTAAGGTGTCCTAGTGCAACCATTCCTTTAACCCTTGTGTGGTTTTCATGTTTACTATTATTAGTGGTGCTTGCGAAGCAAAGAGAGGGGCAAGAGGCTCCCAAATTTGCCCCAGTAAATTATAATGGGTATTTTTGAGTGTAAATAGAACTGTATCGTTTGTCATACACTCATAAAAGCGGTGTCCCATAGACTTAACATTGAGACCAACTTTTTTTTACCACATTTTTAGAGGCTTGCAATCTGTGTTGGAACATACCCAGCGTATAGGTTTTACCCCCGGGGTAAAACAGGTGCCCAAATTTGCCCCATTGGCTTATAATGGGGAATTTGGTGCATGACTCATCAATTTCCGTTCATCGTAGGCCCCTAAAACAAGTGGCAAATTGTGTGGTTCATTCAGGATTTATTTAATTTGGGTTTATTCGGGGAATGGGGGCTTGACATTACTTTTTCTAATGGGCAAGTGGTAAACAATTAACATACAATCGTAACTTCCATAGGAACTTTGGAACTGAATTCCCACTGTCATAGAGACATGGGGGAGGGCTCATTTTACTCAGGCAATCAATCAGTCTTTCACATGACGCTCATAAGCCACGCCCCCTAGCAAAATCATTAGCATGCTGTTAGCATGTTGCTAACATGATTCGCATGTTGCTAGCATTATGCTAACAAAATTAGCATGTCGCTAGCATTATGCTAATTATATTAGCATGTTGCCAGAATGATGCTATCAATATTAGCATGGCGCTAGCATTATGTTAACTATATTAGCATGTTGCTAGCTGCATCATTAGAATATTGCTAACATGATGCTGGAGTGCTTAGCAAGTTGCTAGCATGACTCCAAAGTTTTGCCACGGCAAGCACCATTCACATTTTCTTCAGGAAATGTACCTCTCTAGTTAGTGGTGCTTGCGAAAGCAAAGCACTACTGTTATAATCTCACAGGCTTATTATTAGTGGTGCTTGCGAAGCGAAGCACTACTATTATAATCTCACAGGCTTATTATTAGTGGTGCTTGCGAAGCAAAGCAATACTATTATAATCTCACAGGCTTATTCCTTTTTTCATCTTCTTCTTCCGTACAAAAGTTCGGGGTGTAGCTAGTCTTGCACCCTTTGACGGTGATTTGGCAATTAACCGCCCCAAAAAGTCCCATAGACTTAACATTGAGGCCAATTTTGACGGATTGTAGCACAGAGAGGGAATTTGGTAGAAATCTTAAATTTACCAGATTTGAAGAGGCTGGCAAGCTGTGTCAGACAGACACCGCAAGAGGGTACATGTTTTATTAGCATTATGCTAATTATATTAGCATGTTGCCAGCATGATGCTAACAATACTAGCATGTCGCTAGCATTATGCTAACTATATTAGCATGTTGCTAGCAACATCATTAGAATGTTGCTAACATGATGCTAGAGTGCCTATGCTTGCGTTTTACATTTAAAATGCCCAGGTTGTAGATGGTACACAAAGTTTATCATATAAAATCTATATTCTTCTAGAATATCTAGAAACGAGCGAAATCTTGTAATATAAGTAGTTTGCATGCGTTTTGTCTGCCTAGCGTCATGTGATCACAGTTGAGCCAATGGTTATTCTCTTTCGCATGCTGTGAAATTGTGAGTAATCGTCTCCCATGCTTAGTCTCAGTGTGCGTGTGTCTCTCATATAGTCAACATCCATGCCCACGTATACGTAAAAGTTCACTATTAACATTGTGAACAGGTGTGCGCACGTAAGGCTTTTTTTTGTGTGTGTGTGTCCAAGTCTAGTGACTGTTCTTAACTAACTGTACTGCAACACAGTACAACACGTGTGATTTTTTTTTTTTTAATAATCAATGCTTTGTTGGCATCTACAATTCTTTTTAAAGGTAAAGTGCAGAACAGGGAGGGCCACTTAAAGGCTAGGTTCAGATCTGGGAGCAGCAATTTCTTCTCACCATTGACTCATAAGTAGATGTTAATGAAAGACTAATTCCATTAAATTTTATGGAAGACTGAAGGCCAGAGAATTATTTCAATGTTAGGCTCAGGATCTGTGTTGAAACAAGATCAGGAAATTAAATTAAAAAAAAACTTTCCTATTCGTCTAGGCCTACCATCTCAAGCAGGAAGCTTTAGCAGGAAAAGGATGAAGTAAGTAAAGACTGATTCAAGGGAACACATCTTTATCTTTTTACTTTCTGAGGAAAGATATAGAAGAATGGTGCTGACTTTGCTAATACTCTATCCCATATTGTGATTCGAGTAATCAGGTTCCATTTCATCAGAATCTGCAATAAACCTAATGCTAATCATATTAATACCATGTTATCTACATCACAGTGATTGTCAGTGAAACATTCGAGTTATAAAAAGCCTTCTCTCACTCTATAAGCAATATAATAACAAATTACGTCAAGCGATTTCATTCTTGGATTTTATTTAGCCTAGTATTGTAAATAGCAACCCTGCCTTGTCTGGGACACAGATTATTAGCACTAGGAAAACAATAATTTAATGGACTTTTTCTAATAATGTTAACTGGGAAAATAAATTTACAATTACTCTCAACTGAACACAAAGATATCTCCAAAGTACAGTTTTGTTTTAGGCATTTTAACGGTCCTTATATGAGCAGACATTAAAGTGCAGGATAAAATGCAAGAACTTGTGCTGAAATGTGACAAAATGGAGGTATAACAGACTTATCGGATTCAATGGAAACTGCTCAGGGGATTCTGCTAAGAATCATGAATATTTATAAGACTATGGAAAGTCCTGTTTAGGTTTGACCTAACTGTGAGATATTTATCTCTTTGAAAACGTAATCAGATTAAGGATTAATGATCTGTTAATTTAAAACTAGCAAGCTATATAAACCAGTGGTTTCCTTCAAGTCTTAAACAGAAAAATAAGCTCTAAATACGTATTGGAAAATAGACACATTTGGGCAAAGCTCAAAAATGCTCTTAAGAATTGGGTTCCTCATATTTCTTGTTTCAGCTTTATCTGCCTTTGAAACAGAGCAGTATGCACCTGCAATACGAAAAACTCGTTTCGCAGCCAATAGTCCATGTAAGTATTCTATTTTCTTTTCACAATATTTTACACATTTTTTTTACATTTTCATTCAGAATTACACAGAATTTATACTATATTTTATTTATACAGTTAAACAGTGTTTACTTTTTTTATATGCTTTAGCGGAAGTGGTCCGCTGTTTGAACAGCGCTTCACAAGTGGGTTGTAGCACATTCTCCTGCCTAGAAAATTCTACCTGTGACATTGATGGTATGCAGGACATTTGTAACATTTTTCTCCATGCAGCGGCAGTTTTTAACACAGAGGTAATATAATTTAAAATTGTAAACTATTGAATGAGGTGCATTGTGTAATACTTTGATGATTACATACATGAGAAAAGTATTTTTTAATAATAAAGAAATATATTTATATCTTATATCTTATATGTAGGGTAAGACCTTCTTCAAGGAGAGCATCAAGTGCATTTCCAATGGCATCTCCTCCAAGGTTTATCAGACTATCCGACGCTGTGGAACTTTCCAGAAAATGATTACTGAGGTACAAGAGGAGTGTTACAAAAAACTGGACATCTGTGGAATAGCCCGCTCAAACTCTGATGCCATTGGAGAAGTTGTGCAGGTGCCCAGAAATTTTCCAAACAGGTAAATCTAATACAAATTTCTTACTATCTCATTTTTGGTGGTCCTTGGGTATATTTTAGAATAATAACACAAACTACAAAGTAGCACAATCTTTAAGTCATGTGATAAACTGGCATCCCATCTGAATGAATGCTAATAAAATGCTGGCACAGGTGATTCTATTAACTGATGGTGAGCTTTAATAAAGCTGGTTATTTAGGAAGATCATCCCAGAATTTTAGATAACCTTAACATGATGTGGTTGGGCCTTTAAAAAATAAAAAAACTAATTAAATATATGTTGTTTAAATAAGTTTGATTGGAAAATTGTTCCAAAAATTAATTAGTTTGTTACTTAAGTTAATTTTATTTGCAATAAAGAGTAACATTGCATTTATATTTGTGTTTGATTGAAAATTATACTAAACAACTAAATGGTTTGAAAGTGCAAAATACATGCATGTTTAAATATGCTAAATATTTACCAAACGAGGGTTTGGAGGAAATAAGTGATAGCCTTTGCCCTTCCTTGTTGGTACTGTAGTTGTAGGGCTTGATGTGGGAGTGCCCTGATGACAGGTGGGAATTGACTATGATTAAATTATGGAGAAAATTGGGGAAAATTAATTAATTCATGAGAAATTAATGAGATAGTTATTTAGATATTATTTGCTATTTAGTTGGTTTTGTAGTAAAACTATATCTAGTATCTATATATCAAAATATATCAATGTATCTATCAGTTATTGTAGACTGATTTGCCTGATTGCACAGCATCAAGTTCTGTTTTGTGTTTTGACTTTTGCTTTAATTTTTACTTTGGCATTATGCCACCTCAGTTTCTCGGCCAATGGCTCTAGTGTGTATGGCATCCAGGGCAAATTCCCCTTCATTTTTTTTTTAATTCCCCAAATAAAATTGACAATTTTTATGCCAACACCATCTACAACTCAACATTCTACATAATAAATTCCATTAGACCTAACCTATGCAGATATGTCATCAGACCTAATGCAGATAGGAAACCAAAATACAACCAAAGCAGAACAATCAGAGATATTCCCAAGTGGCAAAAACAAAATGAACTGCAACACATTTTCCTATTTTGAGAGGTGGTAACCTAGCAAAAATCTAGAATAGGGTTAAATTACTCATTACTGCATTACAAAATACTGCATTACTCTGCTGTTATCTTGAACAAAATACAGCAGGGCATCAATCACTTTTTTTTTTCACCTTTGCAATGTGGGCTGACAATACATCACTGTATTCCTCTGATGCCAACACAGCTAAAATCTGAGGTTTGCTTTCCTGGTCACCAAAGAGAAGCATATTTAAATAACCCACAAGACCTAAATCTGTATTGAGGTTTGTGTTTAAAACACTCAGTAATAAAACTGGAACCAGGTGGATTCTATTACCACTTACTTTTCCCTGTTACCAGCTCAAAGACTGGCATTTGATCACACCCCATTCTGTTCCAACATATGCCCACTCCATGACTCCAGTGTGGCCCCCAGTCTCCTGTCTGTTGCATCAGTTTGAAAAATAAAGGGTAGAGAGAAGTTAGGAACATGCAAACAGTACCCTGCCACAGAGTGCAGCATAAAACATGCAAAATGTGCCCTGCCACAGAGTGCATGCTCTAAGCTTAAAAAAAAAATAAAATAAAATAAAAAACCTGTTGGTATGGCTCCATCCAGTAGTCTTCCCTTTGTAGTGAAATCAGTCAGTGGGCTGGTGATATCCAAATAGCCAGAAAGCCCTAGACAATGTCTTAATTCTATTTTGGTCTTGGGTTTCTAACAAAACGCAATTGCTGTCTTATCTTTTTGGGGACGCACATGCATCTATTTGGGGACGCACATGACCATGACTCAAGCGAAAACCCAGATACCACACTTACCCTATTTTGTACTTTTTTAATTCACACTGTGAACTTGCTTATCTCTACAACCTCAGGACAGCCCTCAGGTGCTGTATGTGCCACTGCCAATAAACAACACTGTTTTGTAAGCTAGTCAGCTTCACCATTTTATAATGTGAACTGTTCTGAGACAGTGATTTAACATGCTAAAAAGAGCATTAAATTATATGGAATTCGACATTTGAATCCTCACAATTAAATATTATATTTCAGCAGCATAAAGAACCAGACAAATGGAGAGGATTTTTATCCTGTTATAATTTGGGCTGCTACTTATTCCCATAATTTTACAAAAAAAAATTACATTAAAATAGATTTGCTAGACTTAGTAAATGAAGTAGCCTAACTAAACACTCAACTGAACACTTGTTGTAAGCTGAATAGTAGGGAAAAGTTAGTATTTTTTGTGGGACATAAGAGAGATGGGAATATCCAAAAAGGCACATATAACATTTTTTTGGTGTTTAGTTAGGAGGTAGGGGCAGCCCTGGCAGTGGGGTGATTGTTTTCATGTTATATGACTGGGGAGAGGCAAAAACACCTCTTAAAACTCCTTCTGCAACTTGGCAATGTGTGCTCTCTGAGGCAGTGAGTAGGTGGTCTCCACAGGGAACAAGGTTTTCATTGTGTGTGTTTTCATTACATCTGTTTTTAGAAACTGTCACCAGAACCACAGTCACCACCTTTCTCCATGGTTTTAGGAGATTGAGGTGGTAAACCTATAATAAATCACATCTTTTTCCATTAAAATCTATTCACTTTAAATGTGCTTGTTCATTCATTGTACTGTTTATCATTCTATACGACTTATCCCAGGGTACTTTGGGGATGAGGCAGGGTACACCCTAGACAGAGTGCCAATCCATCACAGGTCGCACACACACTCACACACTCATTCACACTTTACAGGCAAATTGGGAATACCTTGGAGCCTAATTTGGATTGTAGGAGGAAACCCACCAAGCACGGGGAAACATGCAAACTCCATGCATACAGGCCCTGGAGGTGCAAGACTATATTGCTAATCTCTATGCCATTGTGCCATCTTCAAATTTACTTATATAGCTCTTTACCAATGGACATGTCAGACCTTGGATGTTCTTGATATACATCCTATTTACATGCATATACATAGGGGAGAATGACTGGGGAGGGCAATGGAGCAACTGGGAGGTTAGGTATGTTCACGGTCATACACTGGATATAATGGATATGATCAACGTATTTTTGCTTCTCCCATTTAGAAGCAAAACGTTTAGAACCAGAATGAAACACAGACATGACAGGTCCCTGGGATGTAAAGCAACCAATCATTTTACTGTGAACAAGCCTAAGTGAGCTCATTATAAAGGCATTATTGGAGGCGACCATCATCATGCCGATGAATCTCCCTGCTCTGCTCCTTTATCTAAGAAATAATGGAGCCATTGCCATTTTGCTAGTAATTTTTAGGTCAACATGGGTAGCAAAACAAGTACTTTATTTCCCAGTTTATTTGCAAACTTTCATAGCCCCTGCTATACAGCCACATATGCTGTTTTTGCATATGTAGTAAATTCTCCTGTGTTAGTCTGCCCAAATTATGAATCGTTCAAAGACATCTGGAGTTTCAGTTTTGCTGCTAGATCCACCCCCTTCTAAACTGTCCCAATTGACATCTAGGTGCCAGTAAAACTTGGTGAACCCAATGGCTGCTTGGAGAAGCCATTATAGTACAAATAAGTCACTTATAGCAATTTCCTACATCATTATGAGTGAACTTAAAAATCATATTTTTTATATATGTTTTAATAAATTGCGTGTGGCACTGTGCCTGAGTGGTTAGCACTGTGGCCTCACACCTCCAGAGTTCAATTCCTGCCTCCAGTTTGTGTGTGTAGAGTGTGTGTATGTTCTCCCTCTGGGTACTCTGGTTTCCAGCCATAATCCAAAGACAAAGTTGCTTTCCCAAATTGCCTTTGTGTGTGTGTGTGTGTGTGTGTGTGTGTGTGCAGCCTGAGATGGACCTGGGAGTCTCCTGGGATAGGCTCCATGCCCCCGCAACAGGATAAGTAGTATATACAGAAGGATAAGTAGTATAAAGATGAATTAATTAATTAATTAATTAATTAATTAATTGTTTAAAGAAGATTTGATATTCAAGTCTATCTTTTTTGCATAAACCTTAACCCATGTGTACTATCATATATAACCATCTTGAACCAACAAGAAAACCTTTCTACAGTATGTGTGAAATCCAACTAATGACACAAATGGACTGATAGAATGTGGCTCTCAATGTACAGGATAAGATTCTGGGACCATTTGAAATTTGTATGCATTGGCCACACAAAAACAAGCATATCACTTGAAAACCAAGTACTCCAGTATTTTTTTTTACTTTATTGTTACTATCTCTTCAAAAAATAGGAGTTTTAGAACCTTTTTAAACAAAAAAGGTTGATCTGCGCAACCAAATTAGAAGGGGTAAAGCCATGGGTTTTCTTCTGAATTTGATTAATCCATGAAAGCTTTCTGCAAATTTACTCATCTCTTTTGCCTTTTAGGTACTACAGCACATTGCTGCAAACCTTAATGGACTGTGATGAAGAGACAATAGAAGTTGTCCGCTCTGGACTTGTAGCAAGGCTTGACCCTGACATGCTCACTCTCGTTCAACTGCTGCAGAAAAAGCCCTGTTCCCAGGACTTTGGTCATGGTACCACTGTTATGGACAGCCTTGAAGGCTTTCGCTGGCCCATGGGAGCACCCATGTTCAAGATCCAGCCTGATTTGCACAACAGGGAACCAAATCACCTCTTTGCCAAGAAACGTTCAGTTGAAGATAAAATACTTAACACCAAGATGTTAACCACATTAAAGAAATAATTTGGGTGAAACAAAACAAATCCACTCAATCAGTCATGACATATAGTATATGGTAACCAGAATATAAATTTCTTTAGTGTTGCAAATAGTGTTGTATATTATAAAATATCTGACTACATGTTAACCTCTTTCAAATGGCAATTCCTAGTGTCTTGCTTTTCCTATAAATAAATTAATCTTAAACCGATTTGCTTATATGTTTTCTGACCTTGAATGGCTTTTTATTTTTGCTACAACATATTATTATATAATGTACATAGTTAAAGGTTTAAATAGTAGAATGGAAGAATTTCTGCTTTTTTGTGAGAGAAAAAAAACAGGGTTTGATTTCTCAGCAGGAAGTCCAGCTATGGGGCTGAAGAACATTTACATACTTGGGTACTTGGGTATTATTGGTCAACTGAGACTTTTGCAGTCTTATCAACAGCTGTATTGTACTTCTACCATTGCCTTTATGATGGGGTTGTTTACAAACATTATGGGGAGGTCTATTACTGATTCCCTACCTTTTCCTAAATATATTTTTCCATAATTTATATGAACCGTTTTATTATTATTATTATTATTATTATTATTATTATTATTATTATTATTACTCCACTAAAGTGTAATATTAATAGAAGAGAGTGATACAGTATAATTGTTCCTCCTTTTAACAATCACTACAGTACTCTTCTGAGAAGACCTTCTACTAGATGTACCGTAGGAACATGGCTGTGGTGATTTGTGCCTATTTACTCACAAAGAGGTTTGATACTGATGTCTAACAAGAAGTCCTGGCATGAAATTACTACTCCAGTTATCCACTTATGTCTTATCCTATTACTTCTTTACATTTCTACGATTTGTTAAATTATTTTCAAACCATCAGAATAACTAATAGAGATAGCAGGTTCCTGACTGCTTTTGCTTTGGAGACCTGTCTGATCCATCTCAATGATCTACTTTTGCTTATTGATAGATCTGATTACTGAGGACAGCTCCATTTAGAAACCATAAACATGGTAGTGAATGGCCTTTCATACAAACTTTTTTCCTAAGATAGCTTAATACTGTAATTGGTTAAATAGGTTTGCACTGTAAAAACAACTAGATAATTAAACCCTGTGCAGTCCATGCGGGCCTCTACAATGCCCTTCTGCATGTTCTCTCTGATGTCGCCCCTTCATTTGTACAGAAATCCAGCCAAAAATTCATAGAAACCAATAATTTCCTCATACCAGTTAGTGGTGCTATGACTTAATAAACATATTCGTCAAATTCGACCCAGACGAAAGCTTTTAATACCTTTTTTTGTTGGCTGACTTCCTGTTTACTTTAGAGCATACCTCCAGTAGACTTTTTTTTCAGTATACCTAATTTAATGTCAGTAGGTTTTACAGGGACCCAGATCATATTCCAGGGGGTGCTGCCGAGTTATTTGGCCATGTCCACTCATGAACACAGTTTCACACAAAAATTTTCGGAAAAAAAAAAAAAATACATTTCCTAATAGTAGGAATGGTGTTAACTATGCAAATGTCCAGATTCATGAATAGGCCAACATATCTTTGTTAAAACATAAAAATGTGTTGACATTGAGCACCATCAGAAGACATGAATGAACAAAAAAAAATTTTTTTAGTAAATATTCTTATATGCACACAAAGTGCTTTGGGCGTTTTTATTAAAATAATCATCATGCTTTTTTGCTGTTTGTGTCCAGCATTGAATAATTATATTATTTGATCCGTTATTTGACCATGGCTGGCAATAATTGCTGGAGTAGCCCAGAAATACAACAAACACAAATATATAAGTGCATATACCGTGCCCTCCATAATTATTGGCACCCCTGGGTAAGATGTGTTAAAAGCCTTAAAATGAATTCAGTTTTTATTGCAGAAGCATATTGGCACACTGAAAATTTCAGAAAAATATAAAATGAATATAAAGTGAATTTTAAGGGAGAAAAAAAATCCCTGACTAACAAATAATTATTTTTCATAAAATAACCTGTTCCACAATTATTGGCACCCCTAACAATTTCTAGAAAATAAATGTAATTGAAGTATTTCTGTCATTTCTACAGTAGTTTACAAAGATGATCAGAGTATCTAGGAACATTTAATTAGTAATTTATCACTTCCTGCTTCCCTGGGGTATAAATATGACATGACACAGAGCCCATTTCTCTTATCCACTCTTCAACATGGGAAAGACAAGGGAACACACCATTCAAGTAAGGCAGATGTGTCATCCTTCACACATCTGACCTTCACAAGTCAGGCAATGGGTACAAGAAAATAGCCACCCACCTGCACCTGCACCGCCTGTAAAAATGTAAAAAATCTTGCGTTGTTAATTTATGCTGTGTTCTTAAATTCATGTCGTTGCATGTATGTAGCACCTTGGTCCTGGAAGAGCGTTGTTTCGTTTCACTGTGTACTAAACTGAACTGGTTCAAATAACAATAAAAGCCTACTTGACTTGACTTGACTTGCATGTATTTTCCTGCATTCAGATCACACAGCATTCACTAGTTCACTTGACAGCAATCCCAGATTGCTATATCAGTGAAGATCACTAGTTGCACACAAAACACTAATAAATTACCAATAAGGCCAGAGATTACGAAATGATTTAGTTATACAACTTAATCACTTCTCATCTCCCTTTCTCATTTACAGTGTTCCCCGAAGGGGAAAAAAGTCTTAAATCCTAGCATGCCAAAGCATACTTAAGATGTTCTTGTAGACAGTGACGTCATCGGTGCACTTGTTGATGTAGCTGGTCACTGATGACGTGAAACTCCTCCAAGTCAGTGTAGTCGCCGTAAGTCGCAGCGTCCCTAAACATGTTCCAGTCAGTGTTCTCGAAACAGTCCTGAAGAGCAGAGAGGGCTTCTGATGGCCAGGTTTTCACCTGCTTCAGAACGGGTTTGGAACGCCTGACGAGTGGTCTGTATGCTGGAATTAGCATAACAGAGATGTGGTCTGAGTAGCCGAGGTGGGGGCGGGGTTCTGCCCGATATGCGCCGGGAATGTTTGTGTAAACAAGATCCAGCGTGTTTTCCCCTCTCGTTGCAAAGTCCACATACTGATGGAATTTAGGAAGCACTGACTTGAGATTTGCATGGTTGAAATCTCCAGCGACAATAAACAGTCCATTGGGGTGTGTGTTCTGCAGATTACTGATCTTAGCATACAGTTCACAGAGCGCTTCCTTAGCATTAGCGCTAGGTGGAATGTACACTCTGATAATGAAAACAGTGGTGAATTCCCGTGGTAAATAAAAAGGTCTACATCTAACAGTCACAATCTCCAGCAACGATGAGCAAAAGCTAGAAACTAGCACCGAGTTCTTGCACCATTTCGTGTTGATGTACACACACAAGCCGCCGCTGCGAGTCTTACCGCCTCAGAGCTGTGTTTCTGTCGGCGCGAAATGAGGCTAGCCCGTCTAGTTGAATGGCGGCGTCCGGTACTCTGTCGCTGAGCCATGTCTCTGTGAAAACAAAGACACAGCAGTCCCACACCTCACGCTGTGTAGCCTGCTGAAGTCGGATGTAGTCCAGTTTATTGTTCAGAGAGCAGACGTTTGATAAGATGATGGACGGAAGAGCCGGCCAGCTAGGGTTTGTTTTTGGCCTAGCACAGACTCCCGCCCGCTTGCCGCGCTTCCGCTTCCTTGCGCACCGCTTACGATGTCCCCTCCTTGGGCTACCGGCAGCAGGCAACGCACTTCTCCAACTTACAGTACAGTTGGTGGGCGTCTCTTAAGGACCACCCTGACATGTTGGGTGTGTTCTTCAGTGTTGCGGGAGTAAATCAGGATATCGTCTAGGTAGACGAATTCCCATTTACCTAACATGTCTCTGAGAACGTCATTGATAAAGTGTTGGAAAGCAGCTGGCGCATTACAGAGTCCGAAGGGGATGACCAGGCTTTCGTAATGTCCAGTGGGGGTGATAAAAGCTGTCTTCCACTCATCGCCCTCTCTGATACGCACCAAATTCTAGGCGCTCCGGATGTCCAACTTTGTGAAAATGGTGGCACCAGACAGGGCGTCCAGGGCTGAGTTGGTAAGAGGCAGAGAGTGTCAGTTCTTTATGGTGATGTTGTTTAGCCCCCTCTAGTCGACACAAGGGCGTAAGTCACCCGAATTTTTTTTCACGAAGAAAAATCCCGCAGCGACGGGCGAGGAGGAGGGCTGGATGGTGCCTTCGCGGAGAGCGGATAATACACATAATCCTCCATCGCCCGCGTCTCGGTGGTGGAGAGCGATTATAGATGGCTGCGGGAGGGAACGGAACCTGGCTGGAGCTCAATAGCCAGGTCGTAGGGGCGATGAGGCGGCAGGTGGGTGGCGCGTTTCTTGCAAAAGACTTCAGCCAGGTCCCGATACGGTATGGCGTTGGTGTCGACATCGGGGGCCTTAAACCCCCTAGAGCACGTCCCAGCCGGCGCCCGTAGGCAGAGTTCGAGGCAGGTCGACCCCCATTGTAGGATTCTGTTTTGAGACCAGGAGATGAGAGGGTCATGTTGTAGGAGCCAGTGGTATCCGAGGATGATGGGTGAAGAGGAGATGGAGGTGAGGTGAAAACGGAGTACTTCTTGGTGTTGGTTAATGGTGAGGGTGATGGGTCGAGTCTGGGCGGTGATAGGGCTGGAGGAAAGGGGCGACCGTCACTGGATGTTATTCGAACAGGCTTGGATAACGTTTCAATTTCCACCCCCAATCTTTTGGCGTATGAGGAGTCAATAAAGTTTCCAGCGGCACCGAAGTCGATGAACGCGGAACTTTGGACTCGTTTGTGGCCAAATTGGAGGTGTACCTGAACCATGAGACGCGAGACGCTGAGTGTGGTGGTGGCGAGATGGAGGGAATGGGAACATACCTACTGCTGAGTGAAGAAGAAATTATTTTCAACAGGGGTTCTGTTATTTCTGGCACTATCTGTTTGAGAAAATGTGTCGGTGTAGGATCTAATACACAGATTGATGATTTTTGCAGAAGAGATGAGTGAAGTTAGTTAATCCTCTTCAAGGGGAGTAAAGTGTTCTAGGTTCTGATCTGACATGGTTAGTTCAACATCTACATCAATTAAATTGTCTGGTTTCAAAACCTGAATTTTATGTCTAATATTTACAGTTCTGTGATTGAAAAAGTTCAGGAAGTATTCACTACTGCACGATTTTGATAACACTGCAGTCATTCATCTTTAATCTTTAGTCAATCAGCTTTATGTAGTCAAAAGTGCTATTGTGTAATTGCACAATTGTATAATTGTATAAATGTGGTTTACATGGTCATCACAGGTGAAGAATTGGGTAAAATCTGTTTGTGCCTCGACATAAGAAACTTAAGCAACAAGTTGCACAGCTTTTTTTAAGTTTATTACCAGTTCAAAATCTTAAGTTGACTCAGTATTGGTTGTGGGCTAAATTAATATTTCTTTAGGGTTCATTTAGCCCAACTTTTCATATACTCAAAAAGGTAAGATGTCTCCCATTGTAGCCCAGAGGTGGTTCAAGTGATTGTTTTTCTATAAAAACAAATTATTTGTAACAATACCCTAACAATTTAAACACACAAACATTACTTTAAAAAAAACTTTATTCTTCAAAAACTAGCCAAAGTTAAAACAGTGATCTGCAGAATCAGGAGATCAGGAGAATACAGGTCAGACATTGAAGAATTAGAGGACCATTTAGGCACCAGAACATTTAAAAATGTAACCATTATCATTTTATGTTATGTATTAAAGAAAAACAAATAAACTGTCAAATAATTGTATTCATCCAGCTCAAACATCACATGTACATTTTTTATAAGTATGATATTTTATTTGTTGTGTGCTCTGTTTGGCGCAACCCTGTTACATATGCTCAAGAACCTGAAAAGGTATATTTTAAAATATTGCTTAATAAATCTTTTACCCATAAGTAAAGAAAATCACATTCACACTGAATTCTTATTTAATTTTTCATAAGACTTGCCTTATATTAATTTAAACAACAATCACATTTATTTTTACTCATTTACATATTTATTTTAAATTATTTGCTCAAACACATGTTATGCATGTAATCATTGAAACATTTAAAATGACAATAGCTTAAACCATCACAAGCTTAGAAAGGCATCTAAGATTATTAAATTTTAAAAAATGATAACAGGGTTGAATGGAAAGCAAGAGGGTTGTACTGTACATAGCAACAGGGTTGAATGGATACTTTTCTTTTAATTGTATAATTACAATTGTAGAATGCGACAAAGAAAGAATGTTATTTAATAATACTCAAGAGAATCTCAACAATCAACAAGACCACAAACTGGATCTGGTGAAATATGTAATGAACATACAGTAAAAATAGCCACGTTACACTAGCCTGACAACATGAAATTAAAATGAATCATCAAAAATAGGACTGAACAAAGCTCTAATCAGAGCTTTACCGTCCACTCGGTTCATCTTCACAGTTGGATTTGATATTTTTCGATTGTAATTCATAAATTATGTTTATAATAATGACCTAAGATGCCCTAAATCATGCTTTAAAATTCATCTACAGTACAATTCATTTAAAATCAGCATGTGTAAAAAAAAAAAAAAGGCAGCGTTTTGATCAAAAGGCTGATAAACGCGTGCGATTTATAGGTAAAAATGCAGAATGCTCCCCCAGAAATGCAACAAACACAAATATATAGGTTACTCGCTAGATAAACGCTCCTACACGACAGCGGGCTCGCATGTTAGCCAATTTTGTAAAATATGAAATAAATTAGTACTAATGTATTATACACAAAGACATGATATGGTAGTATAGACGTTGAAAATCTATTCACAAATGTAAAGCAAATGCAATTATTAATTTATTGTATATATTTAACATCATTCAGCCGTTTAAGTTATATGAAAAATAACATACCTACCAGCCCACTATTATATTCGCGCGTGTGTGCAAAAAGAAGTACAACAAAGAATAAAAAAGTGTATAATTATTAATAAAGTTAGCCTAAAACAATAGTTTCCAATACTGAAGCAATCATTATTTTGTTTTTGTTTTACAATAGCTCTTTCATGATATACAATGTGTATAGTAAACAATAAATACTGCCTTTTGCAAAGTGAAAATAAGTTCCATTGATCAAAAGGCTGATAAACGTGTGCGCAGATATGAGCAGATTTATCGATAAAACTGACATACTCCCCCAGAAATGCAACATACAAATACACTGAATTTTTTTTTTAATCAAATAAAAATTAGTTTTTGAACTCAAAAATCTGAAACATTTTCTACATACACGCCGTTGGAGACGGCTTATGGTAGAGAAATGAACATGAAGTGGACATTCCTGCTGTCAGCCTGCCAATTGCATGCTCCCTCAAAACTTGCGACATCTGTGGCATTGTGCTGTGTGATACAACTGAACATTTCAAAGTGGCCTTTTATTGTGGCCAGTCTAAGGCACACCAGTGCAATAATCATGCTGTCTAATTAGCATCTTGATATGGCACACCTGTGAACAATATTTGAGAGATTATAAAATATTCTAAATATTATAATTTATATAAAATATTTATTTTGTGTATGGAGAAAATGTTTCAGATCTTTCACAAAAGTGTCGCGTTTATATTTTTGTTCAGTGTATATAAGCTACTCACTGAATACAACGCGACAGAACACTCTGAGGTGAACACTCGCAAAAATCCCCAGTTACTGTAATCGCTCTTCTCACCTTTCATTCACAATAGGTGTGAAGTTATCAAACCGGTTTCGCTGATGGGGGGAATCGCAGAATTGAGGTGTTTAAAACGAATTGACAAGGCCGAGCAGACGTGTTTAGCCAGTAAAACATATACTAAATAGAATAGAATCCATAGATGGATTTAATACTTGTGTGTATACAGTACCACCCTCCTGGTTAAAATGTGTTCTTTAGCTTCTAAAAAAGTTTTGTTCTAAATAACATAGGACCACAATGGAAAAAAGACGAAATTCCAACCTTTAATTCAAGTGCATTTATTAAGTGGAAAAAAATCCCACATTAAGAAATAATTCTTTTACATCAAATCATGGGTGCCACAATTATTAGCACCTCTGACGTGTACTTTGTACAACCCCCTTTTGCCAACAAAACAGCACCTAATCTTCTCCTATAATGTTTCACAAGATTAGAGAACACAGAAAGAGGGATCTTCGACCACTCCTCTTTGCACAATGGCTCTAAATCATCCAGTGACCTAACTCCTCTCCTCTGCACTCTCCTCTTCAGCTAACTCCACAGCGCAAACAAATTTTAAATGAAAAATTTTTAAATTAGGCATTTATCAGGTGATTATGTGGTGATCATTACTACTAGCATAAAATAAAGGCATGACTCACATCACATCCAGTCAGCATCTTCGCTTGCCATAAGAAGTGCTGGAAGACTCATTGAGAATGGTCCAATCACATGAGCCCATATATTTAAAAACAATATGATTCGCTAAGAATAACAGTGGAAGGGTTCTGGGCGCACAGCGCTGCGCCTGAAAGATTATTTGAAACGATCCAATCAGAGCTCAGCCTCAAGTCACATGCTTTTCAAAGATTTATGTGCTAAAATAGACACTCGTTTGAAACAGCCCCTCAGCATCAACAATCCTCCCCGATACTTCACAGTGGGCATGAGGTGCTTTTCTGCATACTCATCTTTTGTGTTCCGCCATACCCACTTAGAATGTTTGTTGCCAAAAAGCTCTATCTTGGTCTCATCTGACCAAAGAACACGGTCCCAGTTGAAGCCCCAGTACCGCTTAGCAAACTCCAAACGTTTGCATTTATGATTGTGACTGAGAAAAGTTTTTTTCCTTGCATGTCTAGGTATGAGTTGAGGTAGTGGAGAGAGCAACAAGTAGACAATTTACATTGTGTTCAAAAATATTGTGTGCAAATAGCAAAGTGAAATTAATATTGTGCAAATTATGCAAAGAGCAGTTCAGATAGGTGGGTTATGAACAGATTAAGATGGTTGTAGATCAGTGTGATTGTGCATGTGTGTGTGTTTATCAGTTCATTCCGGATGTTATTTAGTTCGTCTGTTTTAGTGATGTGTGTGTGTATGTGTGCGTGTGTGTATATCAGTCCAGTCTCTTTGTGTTGAAGAGACGGATGGCTTGTGGGTAAAAACTGTTACATAGTCTGGATGTAAGTGCCCGAATGCTCCGGTACCTTTTTCCAGATGGCAGGAAAAAGAGTGTGTGTGATGGGTGTGTCGGGTCAGCCACAATGCTGGTGGTTTTGCGGATGGTGTAGATGTCTTTGATAGAGGGGAGAGAGACCCCGATGATCTTCTCAGCTGTCCTCACTATCCGCTGTAGGGACTTGCGGTCTGATATGGTACAATTCCCAAACCAGACAGTGATGCAGCTGCTCAGGATGCTCTCGATAGTTCCTCTATAGAAGGTGGTGAGGATTGGTGCTGGAAGCTGTGCCTTTCTCAGCCTTCTCAGGAAGAAAAGACGTTGTTGAGCTTTCTTATGCAGAGAGCTGGTGTTGAGGGACCAGGTGAGGTTCTCCTCCAGGTGGACACCCAGGAATTTCGTGCTCCTGATGATCTCCACAGAACAGCCGTTGATGCTGAGTGGAGAGTGATCACTCCGTGTCCTCCTGAAGTCAACAATCATCTCTTTTGTCTTATCGACGTTCAGAGACAGGTTGTTGTCTGTACACCAGTCCGTTAGCCTCTGCACTTCCTCTCTGTACGCCGACTTGTCATTCTTGCTGATGAGACCCACCACGGTCGTGTCATCAGTGAACTTGATGATATGATTGGAGCTGTGTGTCGCTACACAATCATGAGTCAGCAGTGTGAACAACAAGGGACTGAGCACCAAACCTGGGGGGCCTCAGTGCTCAGTGTGATGGTGCTGGAGGTATAGCTTCCTAACCGCACTGCCTGAGGTCTTTTAGTCAGGAAGTCCAGGATCCAGTTACAGAGGGAGGTGTTCAGGCCCAATAGGCTCAGCTTCCCGATCAGGTGTTGGGGGATGATTGTATTGAATGCTGAACTGAAATCTATGTACTGCATTCTGACGTAAGTGTCCTTCTTGTCCAGGTGTGTCAGTGCCAGGTGGAGTGTGGTGGAGATGGCATCGCCCGTCAAACGGTTTGAATGATATGCGAACTGCAGGGGGTCCAGTGAGGGAGGGAGCAGGGTCTTGATGTGTCTCATGACGAGCTGCTCGAAGCACTTCATGATGATGGGTATGAGTGCAACAGGACGGTACTCATTGAGACAGGACACAGAAGACTTCTTCAGCACGGGGACGATGGTGGTAGACTAGAAGCATGTGGAAACGACTGCGCTGCTCAGAGAGATGTTGAAGATGTCAGTGAGAACATCTGCCAGCTGTTCTGCACATTCTCTGAGCACTCTGCCTGGGATGTTGGTTGGTCCAGCAGCTTTACGAGGGTTGACTCTTCGCAGAGTTTTTCTCACATCAGCTGTGGTGAGACACAGCACCTAGTCGTTCAGAGGAGGGGTGGTCTTCCTTGCCGTCACGTCGTTCTGTATGTCGAACAGTGCGTAGAAGCTGTGCAGCGCATTTGTAAGGGAGCTGTCACTGTCACAGGCAGGTGATGAAGTCCTGTAGTTGGTGATGGCTTGTATGCCCTGCCACATGCGCCGTGTGTCACCGCTGTCTCTGAAGTGATTATGGATTCTCTGGGCATGTGCACGCTTCGCCTCTCTGATGGCCCAGGACAGTTTGGCCCTTGCTGTTCTTAGGGCGGCCTTGCCCCTGGTCTCTGGTCCTCAGAAGTGCATGCACCTCTGCAGTAATCCACGGTTTCTGGTTGGGTCGTGAGATGATGCTCTTGGAGACAGTGACGTCATCGGTGCACTTGTTGATGTAGCTGGTCACTGATGACGTGTACTCCTCCAAGTCAGTGAAGTCGCAGCCTCTCTAAACATGTTCCAGTCAGTGTTCTCCAAACAGTCCTGAAGAGCAGAGATGGCTCCTGCTGGCCAGGTTTTCACCTGCTTCAGAACCGGTTTTGAACGCCTGACGAGTGGTCCGTATGCTGGAATTAGCATAACAGAGATGTGGTCTCCTGTATGCAACAAAAATATATTTCTCAATATATTATGTGACAATATATTTCATGTGTATTCATATATTGTGAATAGTACATAGTAATATATGTTATGATCTATTTTATACTATATATATTATATATACTTCTTATAACCTGATTTGAATATATATATAAATATATGAAATAGGATATATAAATATTACAATTATTGCCTTTTTCATATATTGAATAAATACATTGTTATACTGTTTAACATATTGTTATATATATTGAATTATGTCCCACATTAAATGAGATTATATATTGGAAAAGGCATTGTAAATATATGGAAATATATATGTAAAATTATATGAGATAATATGACTCATTGTAAAAGATAATATGGTCAGATTTATATGGGAGCATATGTCTTAAATATTTTGGAAAATATATTGATTTATATTAAATCATATCATATTCGTATTATATATTGTATACATGGTAAACATGAAATAAAATAATAATAATGTATTGAATAATACATCAATATAGTGTCTTCATTAACTGAACGAGGTTTATTTTTTAAAACATGATATAGGAACATGGAAACAACTATAAATGAACAAAACCCCTTTAAAAATAAATAAAATATTTCCAAAAAGGTAACTGTCCTTCATGAAATCTAAACTCATGTCACTAAAACTTGGTTTACTTTGCAAATGACAGGTAACAAGTTCACAAACAATGAGCTGAATTGATCTTATTAGTGAACAGTCTCAAACAATGCTTCTGCCACAAGTATTACAGTTAACATCTGGAAAGTAGACTTTTGTATTAGAATCTAATGAGTCACATTTGAAATCTGAAACATTGCACACCTTCACACTTCAGTTTCCTGCAAACTGTGGGATCCATACAAATGTGTGTGCAGTCTAAATGAAGACAGGACACTAAATATCCATGACCAGTGGTACCATGCTTCACTCCATAATCATGGATGTTCAACAAATGTGCAGAGCTCACACTGCCATCCCATAAGCTGGCACCTAAAAAAGGAACAATAGTATACAAGTAAGTGTGACTTTTACTGTAAAGCTTAGCAGACTGGTAAAATTGTAATTCCGTTCAAATACATACTTTTTGGACTAATAAATCATACTGATCTACGAGTGATGTTCAAGTCAAAACGGGACTTGTGATGAAAATTCTGTGAAACAAAGACGTAAAACCCGATTTGATTTTACAGAGCCCATTACAGTCATTCCGTTGAATAATCCAGTGGAATGGTTTTACGAAAAACGGACTGCTATGATCACCAAAGGCATTTTGCTCTTGCAGAACAATGCACAACCTCATATATAGAGAAAAAATATAGAGTTATAAAGTGTGGTCTGTTATTCTACATAATCAAAGGTCCCGCTTTGACTTGAACGTGCATTGTACTTGTCTGTGTCCCTTGTATAAAAATGATACACAACTTTATTTACGCATTACAATCAACCAAATATTTTTTTACTTTAGTTAATGGAAAATCCAGTATATTCTAGGGGAAAATCCAGTATATTATAGATAAAGTGAAATATTTAAAGCGCTTTAATTTCTATCTTTGATTCAATGGATGCACGTTTAATACTTCTGTAACATTAAAATGGTTGACATTTACCTCCTGTTTTATCTCGATTCAACTTCTCTTCTTTAGTGGTGTTGGTGCTGTGAAAGAGATATTGAAAATATATAACATGTTTCACACACAAAAATATATAACAATTGAAAATCAGTTATAGTTTCTTTTACTCACATAACACAACATACATAACATATTTCAGTTCAATATTTAAATTTTATATTAATTTCCCCTAATTAAAATTCTGAGAGAAATGTACTACTTATTTATATTTCACAGCTTTAGTTAATAGTACAGTACGTAGTCATCAACGGTAAATTCAATAATGTTTAATTACACTGTTAAACTTTTGCACTTCAAATACATTTTAGAACATCATGTACTCATGACTTTAACTTGAGTAAAAATGTTAAAGTTCTATTTGTTCAAACAAAGCTACGCAGCATTAGACTGCTAATCAAACTGCCTGACTGGAGCTGTGCCGGACCCAGAGCTGTACTGGACTCGGAGCTCTGCTCTCTGCAATGTTATTGCTGCTGAACGCACAGCTGATGCATTTACTGTTTTTCAAACAGTTTCATACAGAAGCGTGCTCAGTGATTAATCATGTTAAATAATCACATAGAGTAACGGATAAAACACTGCCAGGTGCCTAAACACTTCCAGAGCCCGCACACTGCACTTCATCTCTGCTGTTTAAACTCGCTTTGGTCTGCGTTTCCTCCTGAAAGTGTCGGAGTGAAACATGCACACTTGCGGTTCAGTGTGTGAGGTGGACCGTTACAGACACGTTAATTATTTGAACACGCTAGTTTTATATCCTCGCCACAGTGGCAGTAGGCTGCGCAAAAACACCGCACTTGGCGGGAGAAATTCAAATATTGCGGCACAACCGCGGCCGCCTACAGCGAGAAACCCGGAGGAAAGCACGACATGCACACGCAAGCTGCTCGCTGTTAAACGAATAAATCTCTCCTTTTACACCAGATTTAAATTATCTGTATTAACCGCGCTTTAGCTGAGCAGTTTGATGGTTGGAACAAACAAGCTAAATCACAGTGAACACCAGGACTGGCCTATTGCTAGGTAGCTATCGTTAGCTCTGGAGCGCGGCTGTGACAGGATTCAGAAGAGTAACTTACACACTATAAAGTTGTGTATGAATTCTGACAGAGTCATTATTTCATATATATTATTAGTAACATGTTACTTACCAGGAATTGTAAGGAATGTTCCAGGTGCTTCTTGTCCGTTCCCACAGCAGTGTGTCCTCGCTTCTTGTCTCTGATGTTACCATGAGCACTTGCACAGGGCAATTTAGTCAATTATTTAAGTTTTTGTTTTCTCATATATTGAAATATATTTCCTAATGTATTGCAATATAAATTCTAGTATATTGCAATATGTGTTTGTTTCGTAAGTAGCCGAGGTGGGGGCGGGGCTCTGCCCGATATGCGCCGGGGATGTTAGAATTGCCATCATTCAGAAAAGAGATCGCGTGTATGTATGAATCGAGATTGTGATTTTTTTTAATTAATTGTGCTGACCTAGCAGAGAGAGTCCACAATGTGCCATAAGAACTATGAGGGCTAATAATCATGTTTAAATAAATCACTGATTGTGTAGAAAAATGATAACACTGAAACAGACAATATCAGAGAATGATAAATCGTATAAATTATGTCTGATCCCCCTCGCTTAACTGAGATTTCTGAGTATTTAGGCTCCAGTTAACTACCAGAAAAGGTAATCTTCAAGAAAAGGACATGGCTACATTTGACAGTCTGCAGGCTTTAGCTAAGTAGGGGAGAAAAAACTCAAGGTTAGTTAAAGGAAACTTGTACTCTTTACAGAATATGTTGCCCTAATAACGTTCATGTTAAAATGTCTTTGTAAGCTGAACTGGCTTAAAACAAAAGTCAATCAGTAGACATCAATACTCACTGGTTGCTTTTGCCCATTGCTTTGATGAACACATCCACCATATAGGCTCTGGGAAGACTAACCTGTAAACAAATACATGTACAAAGGGTGTATATAATCTATATGTAGTCGAAAAAAAATTACTTGTTAGCTAAACTGTATTTGATACTAATTGAACTATAATCTCTTTCTTTTTAAGAGAGAAAGTGTGTATACACATTGAAGATTGGACAGGGCTTGAATTGAATTATTTTAGGGGTGGCAAAATATTTTTTATATGATAATAAACTGTAAATGACCCAGTTTACAAGGTGAATATTTGAGTGGTCATGAAATATTGTTTTATTTATTTATTTATTTCCTATTTGATGTGGATTTGTATTGCCTTGCATTTTGAGGACTTTTGTTTTGAAATAGTGTGCGCAGGGCAGGTTTTTAGTTTTCTGGCAGCAGTGTAAGAAAGTTTAGGCTAGAATGTTCTATCACTTCCAGAATTGGCACAAGCTCTTACGCTGGTGTTCATTGATTTAAGGATTTTCTGTCTCTTTTTTCAATAAATCAAAAATAACTATCAGTCAAGTGTTAAACATCTTTCTTGGGGGACTCTACATAAACTGTAAAAACTTATGTTCAAGCATGGATTTGGCTTATGGATGTGGAGACATTTTTTTCACATGCATGTAAATCAAAAGCTGACAACTCTCACACACTGAGTGTGAGACTAATGCAATCACTAATTTTTACACACTCTCATATCACACCCAAGAGGTGAAGAGAAATAATATTTGCGTCATACTGTAAAATTGCAATTATGGTGTATGGTTAGACAAAATGGCTTGCTCAATGGGGCACTGTGTGCGTGTACACGCAGAACCAATGCCCCCCCCCCCCCTTTTTTTTTTTTCAGATCCTTACACTAAGCTGTTAGGAAAGTTTGTTCTTTCAGCTGCTCCTGGCAAGGGCTCGCCACAGCAGACCATTTGACACTGCATCCAGTGGCTGGGATTTGGGTACTGGTTGGGAATTGAACCTGGGCCTTCTGCATAGCAGACAAAAAAACTACATCTAAGCCTATAATATAATGGGTATAATGTATCATTTCAAGCTAAAATGTTAGAAAGTACAAAATACAGATTTGAAAATATTTGACTTTTAATCAATTCACCATTCACAAAAAATATAAAGAAACTAATACAGTCACACATACTACCTACATTTGTACCTGGACAGGGTTTATATGCCATTTCGACACAGTATGACATTTCGAACAGCTAGGTTGATGTATAGTTTATGTACTGGTTTAAATTGACTTATTTTCTGAAAGGTTGTCAGGCTGTCGGCCATGTTGCAACTGGTTTCGTCCTATGTATCTATGGTTGTACATTTGTGAGCCACATAGAGGTATACCAGAAGTCGACATGACATCATCTGGTTGAAACCGTGCGGTCTTATTAGTATACTCAAAACATTGCGTTCTGCCGTTGTTCTTGCAGTTGAGGCTGTGGGCTTGTTTTGTAATGTTCAGTAAAACGTACAATGTCTCTAACAAATTATATGGCAATAAAATCACTAAGTTTTCTAACCAATTTTTATACTCACTACGTTGATGGTTAAGTAAACAGTTCGCGATTTGTGAAGAGGAGCCTTATGAACGACTCAGGCCAGTGGCTTATTTTGAGTATACTAATATGGCGCTAGGTCCCGCCCTCGCTTCAGACGCGTATAGGCAAAAATTATCCGATGTCGGCTCCTGCTCTTATCCTTCCATGTCGGCATTTACAGGTCGCTAATTTATTAGCAGAATTCGTTTGTTTTAGTTTTGGCAGTTAACACATATTTTGCTTCTTCAGATGAATTAATGATTTGTGAAGCATCGGTTGCAGTATGACAGGTAACGTTAGCTATTAATTTCTGTTTTGTGTGGGCTGAAAGTAAATTTATATGTCCTTATTTAGAGGATACTAGCATGTTAGCTACGTAACGTTAATAACATAGTAGTTTAGTTGTATATTATTTAACGTGTGGTGAGACCTGTCTGCTTAAACCACTTTTGATAGATTTGTTTTTACACACACACACACACACACATTTACACTTAACAGTAGCTGTCATAGTAATAATGATGATAAGTTATATTTATGACACATATTCTCTAAATGAATAAAACACCCTTTTAGTGAAATCTTTTTGATTGAAAAAGTCAATATTTAGTGAAATCAAGTAGAAAAGAAATATTACAGGAATCCATGAGTTCAGAAGAGAACTGACACCTAGGGAAACAGCTGGAATGCCGACCGAATTGAGGGCTCAGGATGGCACTGGTTTGTCATTTACTTTACAACCTGAACTCATGAGTTCAGGAACATGCAACACTCTGGAGAACACTGATGGGCACAGTTCCATATGCAACTCATTAACAGGAGAAGAAAGCAGCACAGGCTCCGCTTCCCGCAGGCTTAGACCCACAGGCCACAGCCCTAGCTGCTCTCACACGCATGCTGAGACTGACGGTGACTGCTCACACCCTGATCTTGAAGTGGGAGAACCTAGTGCTTCATTCTCAGAATTGCGCTCTCTCATTTGTTGGGTGCAGAAAAGCCTCCCTTTCATCATTATTCTTTGCTCTAAACTTATTTTACAGCATGCACTGGGTAAGCATATTAAAAAGAGTATGAGCACCATATAATTATTCATGGGTCTCTGTCTTCTGTAAATCTGAATCACTCTTTTACCATGTTGCAGGACTTTCAGTTGGAGTTGGTCTATTTACAACCTTTATATATGTAAATAAAAATATACAGGCACAAGTTTTTCTCCAGGTAAGAAACTGCAAATAATAAAATAATTTTACTTATGTGACCTTTATATGTGAAAGCTCTTTTGGTCTTTGAAGGATCGTCGTTCGAAGCTGCAGTGTTTATGGCTTCTGTCCTTCCTGATGGCCTCCTCCTTACTCTTTTATTACACATTTGAGATGGATTCACTTTATTACTGGTTTGTAATATAGTCGCAGTATAATCAAATATTTTTATATCTAAAAGCAAGACTAGTATATCTAAAAAACTAGGCCATGTATTTAACTTTCTGTTTCACTGTATTCTTTTTCCATTCTTAGCCTCATCCTCATCAAACCCCCTGTTGAGCCTTTGGATTTCTGGGAAGTTTTATGGATTGTGGGAGTGACTAGTTTTATTGTGAAATTCCTCTTTATGGGATTAAAATGCTGTATTCTTCTTATCCCTGCCTGTGTCTTGGTGTACAAGAGACGAGTATGACTTTGGTTTGCTATAGAATAATTTCATTAAAATTGTCTAGTGTTTTCAGTGTACCATTTCTGTTTTTGGCAGGGTCAGTGGTACATGTTTATTGAAGAGTTTGGGCAGTTTTATCAAGTTATCGCTCCTGTGCCTCCCTGGTTTAACTACTTGCTAAGGTCCCAAGCAGTTAACAGCTCTGTGGGAATCACCCTGGATGTTCTCCTAGCTTTGCTTTACATTATTCTAAAGGTAAGAATAAAAGATATTAGCCTTTTTGGTCATTCACACATGTGGCTAATATTTTATGCCCTAGCCGCTTGTTAAATGGTAATGGTAAATATTTTTATGATTAAGGAAATTTCTTTTTTTCCCCACTAGTTGTTGTTATAGGTGTACTGTTTTTTTTTTTTCATTACAAACAACATTTTGTAGTATAATGATTTTATTGCTAATGCTTTTTAAATGCAAAAATAAACTCTTATTATTTCAATTCCACTCAGCTTTTGGAACTTTATAGTCGATATGGATCTCTGCATACCACAGTACAGACCTTTCTCAGTTATGAGGTATTACCTATTTTCATAGTTTAAATATTGTAATTTATACTCACTTTTTCCATACAGTTTGGTTTGTGGTTTGACTTACTTTATGAAAGCATTCTTCAAAGCTTAAATCATCTCATATAAGAAACTATATATTTTTTAATTCTTAAATACATTAAACATGTTTACTGTTTATTTTCAACTCTCTCCTTGTGTAAAGGTGAATGGAGCTCCTGCAACTCAGTCCCAGTGCAGTGGTGCTGGAGATCTTTGTCTTATCTGTCAATCCAAGTTTAAAAAACCTAGAGTTCTGTTGTGTCAGGTGAGTGTCTGTGAATTTCGTGTTTTTTAAGGCTTCAGCATTATTGTGTCTAATGTACATTGTATGGTCATTTAAAGTTTTAGTGAGACATGGCACATTGTATCTCTTCAAACATAAGTAATATCACCCAGTAGACAATGACATTTTTATTGTTGAATTACAGCCATATAATGTAGGTGTGAACAGAAAAATAATGTGTCTTTTGGGCTCTGAACTGTGGTGTTAAAAATAATGCATTGGAGTCGCTCCTGATGTAGGGCTAGTTCATGTTAAATGTATCTACATGAACACGCATGCTTCTAGCTATGCAAGTTTATTTTATGAACTTAAATTAATTGGAACACTGGCTAAAAGCCAGGCTTCCTCATTAGCATTAGTGCCTAATCATCGTAATACTTGTGAAAAATATGATTTTTTTTTCACAATTTAATTTAAAAAGTAAAGTTCTAGATTCATTACAAGTAAAATGAAATATTTCTAGCATTTTTCTTGTTTTATGCAAAATTTACTTTCATCTAAAAAGAGAATTTTGTCCCGTAGTTGGGCGTCAGTATTATGGTTCCATAGTCTGCATTAAGTGGAGCTTTTTTCTGAAGTTGATGTGGTGGAAGTAGAAAGCGTAAGGATTTGAGAGACTTTGACAAGAGCATAATGTCCCATCAATGCAGGGACGTAATCAGCAAAGGGCACTTTCAAAAATTTTTATTTATTTATTTTTAAACTGCCCTTTGAAATGGAGAAAGGAGCATTTAAAGATTAATTTAGACCATACAAACATACATTAAATGAGTATAATATTTATAAAAATGACAAGTGTCTTGGGCTTGCACATCTATCTATAAAAATATTTTTGAAATATTGTTTTGTGCAGCCTGTACTGTTTAGTATGCTAATTAGGCTCAACAGTGTTATGTCCATAGAATATTACACTTCCTTAAAATATGCAGAAACAAGCCCGGATATATTTTGACCATGAGTAAGGCCATTTTGACTTGAAAAAACCCTAAATAAGCACTGTGATTACGCTGTTTTTTCATATAAAAAACTACTCTTCACATTGACTGAGGACACTTATGTCTGACTGCTAGTAAGCTAGAGTGTACAGTCCAATGTCCCAAACACCAAGTAGAGCCCCTTGATCAAGGGTTGGAGAGCGATTTAAGATTCGGCCTAGTGTTAGGATCTAATTACCTTTATAGCCGTAACTAAAAGAACACTAAGTGTTTTTTTTTTTTTTTGTTTGTTTAAAGATAAAGATACCAGATGTGCTTTCTTGCTGAAAGTGTGGTTTTTGGCACACAGTTGCTCTCCCCTTGGTACTGCAGACCATGCCGACCTGTTTTCACCCATTCTGGGAACTGACAATTAATGTTATTAATGGTTATTAGAATGTGACACGGAGTGATGCATATCAGTTATATGTCCCAGTGATGTTGATGTTGACTGTCTCTTGTCCAATCAGATTGTCCTATTAGAACTATTTTTATTGAAATCGTTTGATAACGTGTTCCTTGAACCATTTCTGACATGAAGCCGGAACATTGTTTGTCTCTCTCATATGCGTTGCAAAGCCTCACCTCCAAACTCCCTCTGCATCTGCACATAAACCCGGAGTATACAGATGTGGCCATTAAGAATGCATGCTTTTTCCCGCGAAAGGCCGCAATTTGTCTCGCGCAGTGCCGCGAAATCCCTCAAGCAACATTTAAGAATTTACATAAATGTGTTGTGCTTCACTGAATATCCGCCAGGTGGTGCATAGAAGGATTTTATCTAAAAGCCAGACCAACTACAATGAAGAATTGTGTATAATTAGTTAGCATAAAACAATATTGTTTCCAATGCTGAAGCAAACATGAATTTTATTTAGTTTTACAATAGATCTTTCATGATGAATCTGTGTATATGTGCTACATATTATGTTCATAATAATGAAATGAGATGCCCTAAATAGTGCTTTAAAATTCGTAATAAAGTTTTCATTTCTAAATGGTCTTAAAATTAATTTAATTTCCTGGTAGTAGGCTATCTGATAGTGTTGACTATGCTAATGTCCTGATTTGTGAATATGCCAACATATCTTCGTAAAAATGTGTCGACATTGAGCACCAACAGAAGACAGGAATGAATAAAAAAAAATTTTTTTTAAGTAAATATTCTTATATGCACACAAAGTGCTTCAGGATTTTTTGCTGTTTGTGTCCGGCATTGAATAATTATTTCATCCATTATTTGACAACTGCTGGAAATAATAGATGGAATGTGATTGTGAATTTATGACTGAAATAAGGCTGTTCATTGGCGTGCATCAACCCGCAGCTCGTACTTTCACATTACAGAAGGCAGCGTTTTGATGAAAAGGATGATAAATGTGTGTGATTTATCTATAAGAATGCAGACATACTCCCCCAGAAAGTCATCGTGTCTCGCAATAGTGCAGATCAAACATAATACACTTGTCCATAAATAAAAATGAATATTTATGTATATACGCGAAATTGTTTCACTTAAATATTACAGATTAAAACAAGGAAAGAAGACGTGCTGAGCTTCAGTTCATTGTGATGCGGACAAAATGTCTAGGAAGGAAACCGGTTTCGTTATTTTACAAAATCCGAATATATTCAGTAAATTTATGAATTATACTTAAAGTATCAAATCCATCTATGAAGTCTGATTTAATTGATGGCATTAAACATTTTATTTCTATTTATTTTATGTTTTGCTGGCGAAATACATTTTAGGCAGAGACATCTGCTCGGTCTTGTTAATTAGTTTTGAACCCCTCAATTCTGCTAATTCCCCCATCAGCAAAACCGGTTTGATAACTTTACATCTATCGTAAATGAAAGGTGAGAACAGGGATTAAAGTAACTGCGGGTTTGCGGGTGTTCGCCTCGGGGCGCGCTGTCGCGTTGTATTCAGCGAGTAGTCTATATATTTGTTTGTAGCATTCGTGGGGGAGTATGTTTTATCGATAAATCTGCTCATATCTGCGCACGCGTTAATCAGCCTTTTTTCCTCTGATTTTCTTCCTATTTTTACTCATATCCAATTCCTCCCCGTCACTAGGAGCTCCCATGTTATGCTACAACCCCTCAGTCGAGAGGGCCGAAGACTCGCGTGTTTCCTCCGACCGCATCACTGACCGCATCTTTTCGAACTGCTCGCTCACACACCAATGGGAGCACCACTCACGCTTCTTCTGCTTGCGTGAGCTCACAGACGCCCCTGGTTGTCTGTAGAGCCATGATTAATGTGGGAGCACTAAGTACCTCTCATCCCTCCCCTCTGAGAGAGCTCGGCCAATCAGCTCTCTCTAGACCTTCGGCTGTGAGAGGTTACAGTATCACATACAGGATTATAGGGCGAGCACTTTACCACTGCTCCACTTGAAGGCCCATTTATCAGCCTTTTGATCAATGGCACTCACTTTCACTTTGTTTATTAAGGCATTGTTTATTGTTTACTATATACTTAAAGTGCATACATACATTCATTATGAAAGATCTATTGTAAAACAAAAAATCATGTTTGCTTCAGCATTGGAAACAATGTTTTAGGCAAACCTTATTAATAATTATACATTTTTGTATTCTTTGTTGTACTTGGTCTTTTTTGCACACACGCACAGGCATCTTTAAATTTGAACAGATAATATTAGTGGGCTGGTAGGCACGTTATTTTTCATATAACTCAAATGGCTGAATGAAGTTAAATATATACAGTGAATTAATAATTGCGTTTGCTTTACATTTGTGCACTCCTCTGTAAATAGCTTTTTCTATGTATATACTACCATACCATATATTTGTGTCCAATACTGTTTTATTCATATTTTACAACATTACATGCGGTTTGTAATTTACTTGCAATTGTACTTTTAAAATGTAACCTACGTATCCAAAGTATAAACACATTTAACTACTTCAGCAGTGAATTAAAAATTTGGTTTGGCTTTTAGATAAAGTCCTTATTTGATATAATTTTATTTAATGAATTATCTCATTATAAATGCGATTCTTATTCTTTATATTATATAGTCCTTCAGAGCAAGTATTTGTGTCAGAAGATTCTGCTGAATCTCTTCTCACATTTCTTTCATGATGGGTGTGAATTTATCAAACTGGGTGCAATGTTGGCAAATACTGTAGGTTTTTTTTTTTAGACTAATTAACAAGACAGAGGAGACATCTCTGCCTAAAATTTACTTCCCCAGCAAAACATAAAATAGATTTAAAAAAATTTATGATTAATGATAGCAATTAAATCAGACTTCATATTTGGATTTTATACTTTTTGATACTTTTCTTTTTATTTACTGTATGGACAGTTGTAATATGATTTCTCTGGAGAATAAACAAACCTGGTAGATTGTCTTGACGTCTTGAGCAGTGGATGACTGGAGCACCATGAAACATTCACTGAAATGCAATTCTTATGCACAGAAAAAACTACACAGCAAAAATGTTATATTATATTATGAATTTAATAAATCGGCTCACATCGGAGCGCACTGTTTTGTTGGAAAAGGCCAGCGTTTATCTAGCGAGTAGCCTATATATTTGTGTTTATTGCATTTCTGGGGGAGTATGTCTGCATTTTTATCGGTAGATCGGACGCGTTTATCAGCCTTTTGATCAAAACGCTGCCTTTTGTAAAGTGAAACTGCGACCCGCAGGTTTACACACGCCGATTTTAAATGAATTGTAGATTAATTTAAAGCACGATTTAGGGCATCCCATTTCATTATTATGAACACAATTTATGAATTACACTTGAAAAATATTAAATCTAACTATGAAGATGAACAGAGCGGGCGGTAGAGCTCTGATTAGACTACGTAGGAAATAGCCTCCACATCCCAGAGCCCAAACCTCATTTAAAATACATTTTTTAAATTAACAAATATTGTAGGTAAACAACAGTAGCACAGGTTTAGAAAAAGAAATTTAGACTATAAAAAATAATTTGGCATCTATTTTACGTGTGCCAGCTGGCACTGTTCTTATATTTCTCTTTGTCAGGGTAAATCGACAACCCTGTAAATTTCCATGTACTGTAAAACAGGTACATCTGTATGAATAAACCGAGATGCGCGTTTCTTAGCCCCACCCCCATGAAAACGGCGAATTCAGGTAAAGCCTCCCCCGCGAGAGGTTTTGCACGGACCACTGAGCTTCAACGGATTCTAAAATTGACACTGTTTGTGACTGCCCTGCAGTTGAAGAGTCTGAGAATTTCTTCACCATAAACTTTGTTGTATTGGTTTTAATCACTCTATGCACAAACTATGATTACTTTATGCTATTTTACAAATGGAACATTTTTATGTTACACTCTAAAAACTGTTGCGTTACATGTTTAGGTGCTGGGTTATTTTGCTTGATCCAACCAGTGGGTAAATTAATACTCTTGCTGGGTTGACACACTGTATTTGATTTAGTCGATAAAAGCATTTTGTTTTTAAAAAAAGTTCCAAAATATACACAACTTTACATAATGTAAATACAGTTGATTGCCTGTTAGAAATAGCCCAAATGAAATTAATCTGCTGTTTTAATCACTGCAGAGATAGTTAGCCAGCAGTAGTTTCAGAAGTTTGTTCCGATGTATGGCTGCGTCAGGAGGGGTCTGGGGTGTCTACAGTCGTGGCCAAAAGTTTTGAGAATTACATAAATATTGGAAATTGGAAAAGTTGCTGCTTATGTTTTTATAATAGCAATTTGCATATACTTCAGAATGTTATGAAGAGTGATCAGATGAATTGCATAGTTCTTCTTTGCCATGAAAATTAACTTAATCCCGAAAAAAACTTTCCACTGCATTTTATTAAATTTCCACTGCTGTCATTAAAGGACCTGCTAAGATCATTTCAGTAATGGTCTTGTTAACTCAGGTGAGAATGTTGACGAGCACAAGTCTGGAGATCATTATGGCAGGCTGATTGGGTTAGAATTGCAGACTTTCGACTAAAAGGAGGGTGATGCTTGAAATCATCAAGCATCACCCTCGCGTGCAGCCATCATTGCGTTGCATAAAAATGACTTCACAGGCAAGGATATTGTGGCTACTAAGATTGCACTTAAATCAACAATTTATAGGATCATCAAGAACTTCAAAGAAAGAGGTTTAATTCTTGTTAAGAAGGCTTCAGGGCGTCCAAGAAAGTCCAGCACACGCCAGGATCGTCTCCTAAAGAGGATTCAGCTGCGGGATCGGAGTGCCACCAGTGCAGAGCTTGCTCAGGAATGGCAGCAGTCAGGCGCACAGTGAGGCGAAGACTTTTGGAAGATGGCCTGTTGTCAAGAGGGGCAGAAAAGAAGCCACTTCTCTCCAAAAAAAAACATCAGGGACAGATTGATCTTCTGCAAAAAGTATGGAGAATGGACTGCTGAGGAGTGGGGCAAAGTCATATTCTCGGATGAAGCCTCTTTCCGATTGTTTGGGGCATCTGGAAAAAGACTTGTCTGGAGAAGAAATGATGAGCGCTACCATGAGTCCTGTGTCATGCCAACAGTAAAGCATCCTGAGACCATTCATGTGTGGGGTTGCTTCTCATCCAAGGGAGTGGGCTCAAAAACACAGCCATGAATAAAGAATAGTACCAAAACACACTCCAACAGCAACTTCTTCCAACAATCCAACAACAGTTTGGTGAAGAACAATGCATTTTCCAGCACGATGGAGCACCGTGCCATAAGGCAAAAGTGATAACTAAGTGGCTTGGGGATCAAACGTTGAAATTTTGAGTCCATGGCCTGGAAACTCCCCAGATCTCAATCCCATTGAGAACTTGTGGTCAATCCTCAAGAGGTGGGTGGACAAACAAAAACCCACTAATTCTGACAAACTCCAAGAAGTGATTATGAAAGAATGGGTTGCTATCAGTCAGGATTTGGCCCAGAAGTTGATTTGCATGCCCAGTCGAATTGCAGAGGTCATGAAAAAGAAGGGCCAACAGTGCAAATACTGACTCTTTGCATAAATGTCATGTAATTGTCGATAAAAGACTTTGAAACATATGAAGTGCTTGTAATTATATTTCAGTACATCACAGAAACAACTGAAACAATGATCTAAAAGCAGTTTAGCAGCAAACTTTGTGAAAACTAATATTTGTGTCATTCTCAAAACTTTTGGCCACTTGGGGATTGTCTCGAGCTCAAATCTCCGGAAACGTTGTTTTGAAACCAGCGAAAATTGCAGTGCTTGTAGATAAAACATAATACATCTGTCCATAAATAAACATTTATATTTAGGCCTATGCGTGGAATATATTTCACTTAAATATTACAGATTAAAACAAGGAAAGAAGACGTGCTGAGTTTCAGTTCATTGTGATGCAGACTAAAGGTCTAGGGAGGAAACGGAGACCTTTCTTTTTCCGTTTTTTGCATCGAGTTTAATCATGTAGCACTTTTCGTATTTATAAGCAACCCAACAGTGTGATTAAAGTACCTGAAGTAACCCAGAATTCTGACCCAGCATAAATAACCCAACGATATGTGTACAGAAACCCAGCATTTTTTAGAGTGTACTACTAATATTAATAATGAATGGAGAAAGCGCAGTCAAAGCCCAGGGATTCTATTCAGTTCAATTCAATTTTATTTGTATAGCACTTTTAACAATTGACATTGTCGCAAAGCAGCTTTACACAAATCAAAAGAAGTAAGTTTGTATGAAATGTCAATGTGTATGAATCAAAATGATAAGATTGTCCCTGATGAGCAAACCGAGGGCGACGGTGGCAAGGAAAAACTCCCTGAGATGGTAATAGGAAGAAACCTTAAGAGGAACCAGACTCAACAGGGAACCCATCCTCATCTGGGTGATAACGGATAGCAGGGATTGATCAGCATAATAATGTTTAAGACTGGAAGTTCAGTATAACAGGAGATAATTCCAGTCCAGAACTATCGAATGACTGAAGTCAAAGGTCCCCAGAGAACAACTGTCTGCATCAGTCGAGGACAGGACAGTCTTCGTGGAAACCATCCCCAGCCACCACACGCATGACCACACGGGGCATCCATGCCAGAAGCAGGACTCCAGGACGAGTTAGACAGGTCCAGAGGGCAGCGGGGTCTGGATCACTGGCAGCTCAGGAGCGAAATGTATATCGACAGAGAGAGGGAAAAGGAGAGAGTAGAGAGCAGAAGAGAAGGAGAGATGGCAGTTGGGTACTCCGGCAGGACTAACTATAAAAGCATAACTAAAAGGGAGAGCCAGAAGGAAACACAGACATGAGGGCTCCCTGAGATGTAAAGCGACCAATCACCTCATCGTCAACAAACCTGAATGATCAATTAGAGTGGGGAAGACAACATCTAAACATTAACCTTTACCTAAGGTTAATCTATTTACAAAAATGCTTGGCTAAATAAATAGGTTTTTAGCCTAGATTTAAACACTTGAGACTGTGTCTGAGTCCCGAACATTAATAGGAAGACTATTCCATAAGTTTGGGGCTTTGTAAGAAAAAGATCTGCCCCCTCCTGTAGTTTTAATAATACGTGGTACTGACAAGCAGCCTGCATCCTTTGATCGAAGTAGGCGTGGCGGATCGTAAGACACTAACAGTTCACTCAGATACCGTGGCGCGAGACCGTTTAATGATTTATACGTCAAAAGTACTATCTTAAAATCGATGTGAAATTTCACAGGGAGCCAATGCAGTGTAGATAAGATAGGGGTGATGTGCGCGTATCTTCTAGATTTAGTGAGGACTCTCGCTGCTGCATTCTGTACTAACTGAAGCTTGTTTATACACCAAGTTGAACAACCAGACAGTAAGGCGTTACAATAGTCCAACCTAGAGATGATAAAAGCATGAACTAATTTTTCTGCATCTTAAGTTTAGACAGTATATTTCTTATCTTGGCAATATTTCTAAGGTGAAAGAAAGCTATCCTGGTAATATTATCTACATGTGATTCAAATGAAAGGCTGGAATCTATAATCACACCAAGGTCTTTTACTGTTGATCTTGATGGAACAGAAAGGCCATCTAAAGTTACAGTGTGATCAGAAAACTTACTTCTAGCTGCTTGTGGTCCTATGACTAAAACTTCTGTCTTATTAGGATTAAGCAGAAGAAAATTAATTAACATCCAATCTCTTATATCCTGCACACATTGCTCAATTTTAGCAAACTGGTTTCTTTCATCTGGTTTTGCGGAGGCGTATAATTGTGCGTCATCAGCATAACAATGAAAACTAATACCATGTTTACGAATTATATTGCCCAGAGGAAGCATGTAAAGGGAAAAAAGCAGTGGGCCTAAAACTGAACACTGTGGAACACCAAACTCCACTTGAGAACATGAGGAATGGTCACCATCTAAATCTACAAACTGATAACGATCAGTCAAATAGGATCTGAGCCACAAGAGGGCAGTTCCCTTAATTCCTACCATCTTTTCTAATCTGTGAAGGAGAATACTATGATCAATGGTGTCAAAAGCTGCACTGAGGTCCAGTAACACAAGTATAGTGACGCAACCCTGATCAGAGGCCAGTAGGAGGTCATTTACTACTTTAACAAGTGCTGTCTCTGTGCTGTGATGAGGCCTAAATCCTTACAGTTCATTTATGCTATTTCTATATAGATGTGAACATAGCTTCTGTGATACTACCTTTTCCAGAATCTTGGAGATAAAGGGAAGGCCTGTAATTGGAAAGCTGACAGGGGACAGGGTCAGGTTTCTTGATTAGCGGTTTAATAACTGCTAATTTAAAGGATTTGGGAACATACCCACTACTGAGTGAACAGTTAATTACTTTCAACAGGGGTTCTGTTATTGCTGGTACTATCTGCTTGAGAAAATGTGTCGGTATAGGATCTAATATACAGATTGACGATTTTGAAGAAGAGATGACTGAAATTAGTTCTCTCGCTTCAAGGGGAGTAAAGTATTCTAAGTTCTGATGTGACGTGGTTAGTTAATCTGTGTTAATTAAATTGTCTGGTTTCAAAGCCTGAATTTTTTGCCTAATATTTATGATTTTGTTATTGAAAAAGTTCATGAAATCCTCATTACTGCATGATGATGTTGTGGAGATTTCAGCAGTGGTCCTGTTTTTAGTTAATTTAGCTACGGTATTGAATAAAAATCTTATTCAATAATAAAAAATAATTATTTTTATTATTTTCTATAAGAGTGGAGAGATACGTTGATCTAGCATCACTAGGGCTTTTTATAGTTCAGGATGCTCTCCTTCCATTCTATTTGGAATACTAACTATTTAGTTTGGCGCCATTTACGTTCACGTACACAAAGTGCGTGTGTGGTCATTATACCAAGGAGCGAGTTTCTTATCTCTAATCATTTTCCTTTTAACTGGAGATACATTATCTAAGCTATAACGAAGTGTTGACTCTAGATATTCAGTCACCTGATCGATTTCTGTGAAGCCAGATCGCGATCCAGTCAAAGTTGATAACTCTGGGAGATTATTGATGAAGCTCTGTGTGGTATTTGACGTATGTACGTTTAAGGCGGTAGCGCGGTGCTGTGCGTACATTATTACTATGACACGCTTTAAACGAGACAAGATGGTGATCTGAGATAACTTAAGACTGTGGAATTGTGGTTATACTTCCTATACTTAATCCGAAGGGTAATATTAAATCCAAAGTTTGACCTGCTTTATGAGTGGCTCCTATTACACACTGATTTACTCCTACTGAGTCCAGTATAGACATAAATATTGTTCTCAGTGGGTCTTCTGGATTCTCAAAATGAATGTTAAAGTCTCCAGCAATTAACGCTTTGTCTACAGAAACAACAAGGTTTGAGAGGAAATCTGCGAATTCACAGAGAAACTCCAAGTACGGCCCTGGGGGTCTGTAAATGATGATAAGCGGGATCAACTGAGCAGACTTTGTTACTATAGAGAGCTTCAAATGCATTAAATTTAAATCTGTGTTTTTGTACAATAGCCAGATTATCATTGTACATAACTGCGACATCTGTAGCTGTATCCAGGAGGACTAGGTTCATTTAAAGCTACATACTCGTCCTGTTTAATCCAGGTTTCTGTTAAACATAATATATCAAACTCCTGATCTGTGATAGTTTCGTTAACAATAACTCCTTTAGATGCGAGCGATCTAATATTTAACAGTCCTAGCTTCAGATCAGAGGTGCTGGCTGCGCATTCAGTGTGATCTGAGCTTGTGTTATCTATGTTAATTAAATTACTAAGACAGACTTTCTGAGTCTTTCTAAATTCATGTTTATGTTTAGCTCAGGGAACAGAGACAATCTCAATATGATGAACCCTGAGTGACAACTCTATGCAGCTAGCAGACGGTTGGTTTAGCCTGTCTGGATTGTCACCGATTAACTAGGCCTCTTCTGAGACTATGCGCTATACTACAAGAAATGAGAGCAGCACCTTCCCGAGTGGGATGGACACCGTCCCGCCCTAACAGGCCAGCTTTGCCCTCAAAGGTCTTCCAATTATCTATGAAGCCCACGTTGTTTTCGGAGCACCACCTGGACATCTAGCGGTTCAGCAACCATAACCGGATTCTGCGTGCTGTCGCGTTATATTTAGCGAGTAGCATATATTTTTGTGTTTGTTGCATTTCTGGGGGAGTGTGTCTGCAGTTTTATTGGTAAATCTGCTCATATCTCACTCACTTTCACTTTGCAAAAGGCAGCGTTTATTGTTTAGTGTATATTTAAAGTGTATATACACAATAAAACGTTATTGTTTTAGGCTACCGTATCATACACTTGTGTATTTTTTGTTGTACTTCGTCTTTTTTGCCTACGTGCCGGTGCATTACAATAATAAATTCACAGCACTACTACTACTAACTAATACTACTACTAATAATAATACCGAATGGAGAAAGCGCAGTCAAAGAAGAATCATCATTGAAGGTGAGAAGAAAATGAAGAATAAATACATGTTACAGTTTGAGCTCGACACGTTTGAGCTCTGTCGTTTGCTGTCAATGGGCGCCTAAGAGAGATTAACACATTTTCAGCTTCAGTAGACACCTCAGATTGAAACACAACTGTCCCTACAGGTAATGAATGTCATTTTCACAGCTCTCCGCCCGCTGCTGCGGCAGCTCGCAAGATCTCTTTTCTCGAAACGTGCATTCTTAATTGCCAGATCTGTACAATTTGTGTTGGCATTTTAATATGCTATTGTGCTAGCATGAACGGAGAGCTTTATATTTAATATTATATATATAATATTAAATATCCTTTACATTGTACATTTGTGTCAGTGTATATAAGACTCACTTTGTCAGACTTGCAAATTAATCTGACTTACGAACATGCTCCCAGAATGGATCTTGTTCATAAGTCGGGAACTAACTGTTTTGGCATGTCTGTCCTGGAGTGTGACCATATCTTAGAGAGAAGAAACCTGAGCATTCAGTATATTTGAGGTAGTCAACAGACTATTTTATTTCTACTGAAGCAATCCTTGATCATAACACTGCCTGTGAACATATAAACCACCGCCAGAGTTCATATCACTAAAAAAACTTAGTGATATGATCAGAGATTGCTTCAGTAGAAATTAAAATGAAGCAAGTAAGACTGTTGACTACCTCACATGTACTGAATGGCCAAGTTTCTTCTCTCTTATGGTGCGGGCTGCTTTCAGGGGACGAAACAGGTGAATATCCGATGGAGCAAGATCAGGGCCCGTATTTATTAAGCACTCCTAGGAGCCGCTCTCAAAGTTAATTTAGAACTGAAAATATTCCTATTCCAATTCAATATTACATTTTCACCAGTTTTATTACAATTTTAAACCTTTACAAAACACTTTTATAACATTAGTTTTCTCATTCAAAAGCCAAGCAGAGCATTTAAACAATACAAAATAACTTCAAATACAAGAGTTTAACATTGTATTTAACAACACGTTAAATTATTATTTCTAATTATAATTCAAACTTAAATAGGCAAATAATTTACTCCTACCACATTGGATGAAAATGTGTAAATTTACCAGTAGGATTATATATATAAAAAAAGAGATGTTTTATCTCCTCAAATGCTCCATTTGACTAATTGCGCTTGTGGTGTTTTGAGCCTGATGTAAGCATGTGTAATGAGTGGGTTTTGAGATTAATTCGCTCTCAGAGTGTGGAGAAAAAGGCAGATCAAAGGCTTTGAACTTACTCTGCTAAACATTTTTCTGTCGGTGGAAAGTTTGGAAGTGGTAGCAGATTTTTTTTCTTGTTACCATGACTGGTTTGGAATATGGGTTTTGTCAGGGAGCAATGATTTATGATTATGTACAGTAACCAGTTTAGGAAGCAATTTAATGATTATGTATAGTAGTTGTAATTTCTGGAAAATTGTTCTGATGTAAGAGAAACGAAACACATTGTGATATATTATTGCGAAATCATCTGGGTGATAGAAGCCCTTGTCACAAGACTTCCTCTCTTTTATTCTCATGAGAGCACACTGCTTCAGTTTTTTGCCCATAGTGGACTTAGGAGTCCTTTACGCTAACCCTAAATTTGTACAAAAAAAAAAAAAAAACAGGGAATATCTGTACTTGTACGTTTATACATAACTATGTATTATTTAAGTCAAACCGAACAATGAAGACCACTGCTAGCATTGCTACTGTAAAATATGTATTAATTTTTTTATTTAGAAGGTTAATTAAATACCATATTGTTTTTTTGACAGCACATCTTCTGTGAGGGGTGCATTGTGCTGTGGCTTAATCAGGAAAAGACCTGCCCTCTCTGCCGTACCACCATCACAGATAGGATACACAAATGGAAAACTGGTGCAACCTCAGCATATTTACAATTCTATTGATAGAGGTCATCTAAACATTTGAGGCAGATATCTCCTTTTCCTGAAAGAAAATCTACTGAGTGGGTAAAAAGAAAAAAAATAGTTGTACCATGAATGGTACAGGAATATGTGCCTTAACCAGGTGTTACCTCATTCTCTGTGTACAGTGGGCCTCATCTATCAAGCTGGACACAAAGAAAATTATGCAGAAATTAATCATATCAGTCTGTAGAAAATATCTTGCTCCTGAATGTGTAAATTTACACAGACTAAATAATGTACACATTGATTGGATTTGAATATTCTTTTGTGATGACTGCATTTTATGTATGGATTATGTTGACAATTCAGTTAAAAGTTCAATTCACTTATTCATTTTAAATGCACAGACAAATTAAATGCTTTTTAGACATGTCATTTACATGGACCTAAATGCCATTAAGAAAACTGTCCTCGTCTGTTTGTGTTCACTTAGAGGTGTGCAATGATTAAAATTTTGTTAGCCACAATCATGCAAACATGATAATTGAGGTTAAATGATTATTGTGCTGCATTCCATTTTACATGTTTTTATTTTAAGTTATAAATTTAGGCCACCCATTGCATTTGCTTTAGAGCAGTAACCTTCATCCATTGCATTTGCTCATTAAAAGCCTAAATCCGCTCTCAGTTTTTATTATTTTACAGTTTAATTATGTTTAACGTTTAAGCAAATCATCTGTCAAAAACACAAGTCTTTTGAAACACAAGTACAGTGGAACCTTGAATGGTGAGCACAATTTGTTCCAGAAGCATGCTTGTATATCAAAACGCTTGTATATCAAAGCTAATTTCTTCCATAAGAAATAATAGAAACTCAGACGATTTTTTCCACAACCCAAACATTCATATAAAAATAATTTATACAAAATATGAAGTAAAAATAAAACATATCCTGCAATTTACCTTTAAAAATGAATTGTGGGTGTAGTGATGGGGACCAGAGAGAGAAGAAGAGGAGGAAGGGAGCTGCTGTTTAGAATGACTTTCTCTCTCTCTCTCTCACACACACACACACACACACACACACACACACACACACACACACACCCCTGATGATTTGTGCACATTCTGAAAATTTCTGTTAGCATTGTGCTTCGTAACGTCAGTTTTTGTCAGGAACCACTTCAGTTAGTCAGGAATCACTTCAGTCAGAAGTTTACATGACCTTAGCCAAAAACCTTCAAACTCATCTTTTCAAAAATTCTTGACATTTAATTCTAGTAACCATTCCCTGTCTTAAATCAGTTAGGATCACTACTTTTTAAAAGAATGTGAAAGTAAGATTTATTTCAGCTTTTATTTTTTTCATCACATTCCCATGGGTCAAGAATCAACATATACTTTAAATATATGGATAACCTTCTTGGACTTGCTGGAAATGTCAGTTTCTTCAGACAGAACTGGTGTAACTGGGTCAAATTTGTTGACTTTTTTTTTTTTTTTTTTTGCTTGTGCACACTTTTTCAGTTCTGCCGACCTCAACATTATTGTCCTTAAGCGATTTTGCCACAACTTTGGAAGTATGCTTGAGGGAAGTGTCCATTGGAAGACCGATTTGAGATCAAGCTTTAAATTTCTGGCTGATATCTTAAGATCTTGCTTCATTTTATCTACACAATCTTTCTTTCTCATGATGCCATCTATTTTGTGAATTGTGACAGTCAACCCTGTGCTTCAAGGTAAGGATAGTATTCTTCGGCTTATAACCCTCCTCCTTTATCCTCCAGACACTGAGGGTCATTATGACCAAACAGTTACACTTCTTTTTTTATCAGACCAAAGAACATTTCTCTTCTTCTAAGATATTTGTCCCCATGCGCAGCTGCGAACCCTAGTCTGGCTTTTTTTTTTATTTTTTAGCAGTGGCTTCTTCCTTGCTGAGCAGCCTTTCAGGTTTTGTCAATAGTGGCCTCATTTTACTGTGGATATAGAAAGTTCTGTACTGTTTTTTTAGTGTCTTTCCTGAGGGTCTGTTTCAGTTTTTTTGGGATTGACTAGTACTTTTTTTAAAATAGCTGAGCAATTAGTATGTGTCTTCTTGCTCAGCTATTTGACTTGATCAAGGTCTTGATGGACTTCTTTAGATTTTCCCATGATGTCGAACAAGGAGGCACTTAAATTGAAGTCATGGTTTAAAATACACCCAAAGGTTTTACCCCCAAGTAACTCAAATTTTGTCAGTTAGCCTGTTAAAAGCTACTAAAACCATGGCATCAATTTCTGAAAATTTCCAAGCTGTTTAAAGCCCACTAAGTCAACTAATAGTATGTACAGGTAAACGTTTTACCCATTGGAATTAAGGTATAGTAAATTATAAGTAATATATCCATAAATAATTATTGGAAATTTTTACTTGCGTCATGCTTAAAAGTGGATGTCCTAATTGACTTACCAAAACTAGGTTAACATGAAATCTGTGAATATGTGGTTTTAATGACTTCAAACTGATTGTTCCAACTGTAGTATCGCCATTTACCTAAATTGAAGTACTTGTACTCTTACTAAGTTTTACATAAAGTAGTATTGGAACATTCCTTATAAAATCATTCAATCTGTCAGTGGAGCAGGGCAGTGACAGCAGCCTGTTGAAGCTACTCCTATGTCTGATGATTGTGTTGTGCAGTGGATGTGATGGATTGTCCAAAATTGACAGGAGCCTGTTAAGTGCTTTGCGCTCTACCACAGAGGTTAAGCTGCCTTCCACGCCAGCTTTTCCAGATGTGTGGCGTCCTTCTTTTTGATGCTAGCTCCCCAGCACACTACTGCATAAAAGAGTGCACTCGCCACCACCGTCTGGTAAAACATTATCACTTTTTTGCAGATGTTGAAAGGCATACTGTTAGTCGCCTAGTCTAGGTCGGGCCGTAACAGGAATGAAAAAGAAAAGGAAAAAAAAGGAAAAAGGGGGTGAGACCAAAAGTGCGTTTGCTTAGTGTTTATTTACAAACAGTGAACAAGCAAATCCCCAAAAGGTGGCCGTGAGCTTCAGAAGCCAACAAGGCCAAAACAATAAACAAAATGCCCTCTACCTAGTACCAACGTGAAACAACAAACCTGCACCAAAACTAAAGAAAAAGAAATACAAAGTTCTTCCCTTACTCCCTTGCTAACCACAAACCAAGAGAAAAAAGGGTATAAACAAAATGCCGTCGACTCCCTACTAAGCCACTAATTACAAAACTATGTACAAATATATACAAAATGTATTTACAGTCTGAAGGCCTTAAGTAGGCCTCTGAATCTCCTGGACATCCAATCATCCGGCAGGAGGCGGGACCAACCAAGGACAGGCAGGGCAGCAACCAATAAATTGCAGGTACACTGAAGAGGTGGGGACCTGCAACAACAAGAGAAGATACGCCCCCATCCCTCCACCAGCAGAGACCTATAGTAGAAACTAAGCATAACCAGACAAAAATACAAATAAAGTCAATATTGTAACACCCCCTCCCTTAAGAGTGAACATCCTGTTCACAATTAGAACCATAGCATCGAGATAAAGAGTCGGCCACTACATTTTCAGATCCTTAACCATGGTCTGACTGAACATATTTGGCAAACCAAAAGTGGTGCAAAATTTAATAAATGCTCGAATGATGGCATGCGATTTGATGCCACGCAGAGGTATGGCTTCAGGAGCAGTATGGCTTCTAATAGTAACAGTTCTTTTAACTGATCAAAGGTGGTGACTTTACTGGCTGCACACCACTTGTCGAACAAAGCGCATTTTTCACGAGCGAATTCTACAAATGTTTGGCTTCGGATTTGGCATGTTTACGAAATTTTTGCTGGTAGGCCTCAGGGACAAGTTCATAAGCACGTAAAACAGCACTTTTAACAGTTTCATAATCCAAACTCCGCTCTAAACTTAAAGCAGAACACACTTCCTGTGCCTTCCCAACAAACTTGCATTGCAAAAGAAGAGACCAGATGCTTCTAGGCCACTGCAGAGTGGCTGCGATGCGTTCAAACACAGGGAAATAAGTATCTACCTCACTTTCCCTGAACATAGGTACCAAAGCAATGTGTTTACTAACATCAAAGCCAGATGAACTTACAGCTGAAGATCCGCTAGGTGCAGGTGATGGTTCCCTGGCCTGTACAGGGGCTGCAGGTGCAGGATGCGGTACAGGGGATGATGCATTCACAGGTGACAGGGTCACGAACAAGAGAATCTGAAGCAGGCTTATTCCTTAGCGCCAACTCCAATTCCTTTAATTTAATTTCCCTCTGAGACTCGAGTTCCACCATACTACTGCGGGATCTATGCGTGCGGGGTCCTTGGGTTCGACAACAGCCTCCGCTGTAGCTGAATCCTCAGACTTATCGGACTGATTTGCAACACCCGCCTCGGTAGGATCGATGAGAATGCCCTGTTTAATCAGCTCCATCTGAAGCATTTGTTTGATATCACGTTTATTTGCGCTCCGTGGGACCGAGATGCTGTAAAAGTCAGCAAGCAGCAACAAGTCATCCTTCCTACACCTTCCAAACTGCTCCACTGAAGGACAAATAACGAACTGGTCGAAATTAAATTTTGTAGCCATCTCAAAGAAAAAACAACTAAACACTCCCCTACCACAAAGACAAACGCTACCAGCCAAACACAAGCGCACTGAAACAAATGGTAAAGAGCGAGAAAAAGCAACAGACAAGCCCCCAATTCTGTTACGCCCCGGTCTAGGTCGGGCCATAACAGGAATGAAAAAGAAAAGGAAAAAAAAAAGGAAAAAGGGGGTGAGACCAAAAGTGCGTTTGCTTAGTGTTTATTTACAAACAGTGAACAAGCAAATCCCCAAAAGGTAGCTGTGAGCTTCAGAAGCCGACAAGGCCAAAACAATAAACAAAATGCCCTCTACCTAGTACCAATGTGAAACAACTAACCTGCACCAAAACTAAAGAAAAAGAAATACAAAGTTCTTCCCTTACTCCCTTGCTAACCACAAACCAAGAGACCAACAAAATGGCGTTGACTCCCTACTAAGCCACTAATTACAAAACTATGTATTATATATACAAAATGTATTTACAATCGGGCAACCAGAAGGGCAAACACAAAAACGTAGTCGGAAACGTAGCACGAGGTCATACACAATATAACTTTACAAATGATCAACAGAAAAACAGTAAGCAAAGACGTGGTCTAAAAGCATTGTAGTCTGAAGGCCTTAAGTAGGCCTCTGAATCTCCTGGACATCCAATTATTCGGATCAACCAATAAATTGCAGGTACACTGAAGAGGTGGGGACCTGCAACAACAAGAGAAGATACGCCCCCATTCCTCCACCAGCAGAGACCTATAGCAGAAACTAAGCATAACCAGACAAAAATACAGATAAACTTAATATCGTAACACATACTGAGGCTTGCCTCTCAAGTAATCTGTGATCCAGGCCACCAGCTGTGAGCTCACTCCCATCACGGTCAGTTTGTCACTGAGAAATCTAGGAATGTAATCCTCACAGCACCACTGCCCCGATCCAGGTGAGACAGAGCATGTAAGTGATGGCATCTTCCACGCCCACCTACGGCTGGTATGCAAACTGTAGAGGTCAAGAGCATGACTGACCTGTAGCCTCAGGTGATGTAGTGTCAGTGCCATAGTCTTCATAATATGTGGTGTATGAGAGACTGGTCTGTGAACTTAGGCTTAGGTTGAAGGTGTGCTGAAGAAGATCTTCCAGCTCCAACGCGCAGGCCTTCAGTAGTCGAGGTGATACTACATCTGGGCCGGCTGCTTTACTGGGGCGAAGTCTCCTCTCTACACACCTGGGTTTCAGGTGGAGGGACAGTTTCCTCTTTTTTATGTTTTTTGGGGGGGGGGGGATTTTTTTCCAGATTTTCTCCCTAATTTAGTCATGTCCAATTTCTCCCCGTCACTGGGGGCTCCACTCAGTTGGGAGGGCCGAAGACTATTACGCGTTTCCTCCGAACCACGTGATGCCAGCCGACCGCATCTTTTCGAACTGCTCGCTCACGCACCGTTGGGACCACACACTCGGAGGACAGCGCTATCCGCTCCTTCCACTCGCATGAGCTCACAGACGCCCGTGTAGACGCTGTAGAGCCGAGATTAATATGGGAGCACTAAGTACCTCTCATCCCTCCCCTCTGAGAGAGCTCGGCCAATCTAGACCTCAGGATGTAAGAGAGGTTACAGCATCACCCGGTATTTGAACCGGCGATCTCCGGATGATAGGGCGAGCACTTTACCACCGCGCCACTCGGAGGCCCCTCTTTTCTATGTTCTAAGCTGAAGAGAATGGAGTTAGAAGGAGGGACAGTGGAGTTTGCAGTGTTCTGAGTTTCAAATTAATTGGTATTAGAAGAGAGGGGGTGTGCACGGGGGTTGGAGGTACAGTGCTCTGAGGTGTGAAGTGGTCAAACCTATTGAAAGAGTTGTTGAACTTGTTTGCTCTCCCCACATCTCCCTCAATGGTTTCACAACGTTTTAAACTGCACTCAGTGATTGTCTTCATTCCATTCCACACCTCCTTCATACTGTTGTTCTGCAGTTTCTGCGCCAGCTTCCTCTTGTACTTATCTTTCGCGCCCCTGAGCTGAACCTTGAGTTCCTTCTGCACATGCTTGATCTCCTGCTGATCACCATCTTGAAAAGCTCTCTTTTTATTATTCAGGAGAGCTTTGATGACACTTGTGATCCAGGGCTTGTTGTTTACAAAGCAGTGTACAGTTCTTACAGGAACAGCAACATCCATGCAAAAGTAGATGTAATCCATCGTGCAGTGTACAATATCCTCAATATTCCTCAATAAAGTAGGAATGTATGTCAATCTCGTTATCACATGATCATATTCCCTGGGCAAATAATAGGGTCGTAAAAAAGCTACAGCCAGAAGTTCAATATCCCTGTTACAGCTTGAAATTTTAATGCTCACATGCCCAGGATTACGCCATCTCTTGTTCACGTACAGTGCGAGTCCTCCTCCTTTGCTTTTCCCGCATGCTCTGTCGTCCCTGTCCGCTCTCACTGTGCTGAAGCCGGGTATCTCCATGTTAGCATTCGGAATGCTAGTAGTGAACCATGTTTCACAGAAGCAGAACAAACTGCTCTCACTGTAGATGCTGACGTTTTTCACCAGCCCAGCCAGTTCGTCAATCTTGTTTGGTAGTGAGTTCATGTTTCCCATGATCACAGAAGGCACAGTCAAGTCAAGTAAGTCAATTTTATTTATATAGCGCTTTTAACAATTGACATTGTCGCAAAGCAGCTTTACACAATAAAAAGAAGTAAGTCTGTATGCAATGTGTATGAATCAAAATGATAAGATTGTCCCTGATGAGCAAGCCGAGGGCGACGGTGGCAAGGAAAAACTCCCTGGGATGGTAATAGGAAGAAACCTTGAGAGGAACCAGACTCAACAGGGAACCCATCCTCATCTGGGTGATAACGGATAGCAGGGATTGATTAGCATAATAATGTGTACTGGAAGTTCAGTGTAACAGGAGATGTGTTAAAATTTAAATTAAAAGGAGTCCAGTTTGTTCCTGGAGGCTCAGGTAGACTGTAGGAGATTCCAGTCCTGAGCTATCGAACAACTGAAGTCACAGGTCCCCAGAGCATCAATCGATGATAGGACAGTCTTAATGGAAACCATCCCCAGCCACCATACGAATCCTGGCAGACCACACGGGGCATCCATGCGACGAGATCTCCAACCAGAAGCAGGACTCCAGGACGGGTTAGACGGCTCCAGAGGGCAGAGGGGTCTGGATCACTGGCAACTCAGGAGCGAACATGTATAGCTCGACAGAGAGACAGAGAGAGGGAAAGGAGAGAGCAGAAAAGGAGAGAACAGAAAATAA